>CM059439.1:56026858-56181858 GCA_030390025.1 Squalus acanthias
ATGCAACATATACAATGAATGCAAAGGACAACATAACATATGAGAAATTAAGTCACAAGTGTATTGTTCTGATGAAAGGTCATCGACCTGAAACGTTAACTGGTTCTGTTTTTCTCTCCACAGATGTTGCCTGACCTGCTGATATTTCTAATATTTTCTGTTTGAATTTCCAATTTTGCTTTTGTATTGTCAGCTGTTCATACTGAAAATGTTAGACACCAAGTTTTGCTGATCCCATATCTTAACTTACCTTGTGGAACTTTGTTCAAAGAAATACAACACCAGATCTAAAGTTAAGCAATCTACCTTTTGTTCAGCTCTGCCATACACCACAACACAAGAACAGTACCACTTCAAACACTACTTTGCAATATAATGGTGAGTGTTTTGTTTATTTCCATTTGACTGTGAAGCACAAACTTAAAAATATTTTTTAAAAACTTGCTTAAATGACATTGACCAATCAAATTTCAACCTCACCTAGGCAGAGTTGATCTTTGGAAGTGATATTCAATAAACTGGTTCCAAATACCGCCAGGTAAGCTGCTCTGCAGTTTCTGTAAAAAATCTCTTCTTCAGTGCACGGAGATCTGCCAGCTTCAGATTGCACAGGCTTAGCCGGAGTAGATGTGATGCTTCCTTGCCGATTGGACATTCTGAAAATTCACAAAAATTTGTATGTTATATTAAATACGAGGTAAATGTGCTGTTTGGTGTGGCGTTCAGCAATACAGATTAGTGAACACTCAGCCAGCTGACAAAGGCATGTAGCATTGCAAAATCTCCTGGGTATGCTTTAGGCCCCAGAAGCTTTGGGTTTTCACAAACCTATCATTTATTCTATTTGTTATAAATTATATCGTAAACTAACTAAGATAAGTGTATGTATATTAAAAAATGTTGATTGTTCAGAAGTGAGGGCTAGTTGGAAATTTTGATGGAAGGTCCCAGTTTCAATCACTGAGACACTGATTTAGCTGATCTCAACCGGGGCACAATGGCTTCAGCCCACTCCTGATTATTATCCAACGACCCCTGTGGGAAAGTGAGCATATGCCCATTTGACAAGGATAGGTTCAGGCTTGGCTGGAATGCCCTCCATGATTGATCAAACAACAACAACAACTTGTATTTATATAGCACCTTTAACATAGGAAAACATCCCAAGGCGCTTCACAGAAGTATTATAAGACAAAAAATTTGACACCAAGCCATAAGGAGAAATTAGGGCAGATGACCAAAAGCTTGGTCAAAGAGGTAGGTTTTAAGGAGCATCTTAAAGGAGGAAAGACAGGGAGAGAGGCGGAGAGGTTTAGGCAGGGAATTCCAGATCTTAGGGCCTAGGCAACAGAAGGCACGGCCACCAATAGTTGAGCGATTATAATCAGGGATGCTCAAGAGGGCAGAATTACAGGAGCGCAGATATCTCGGGGGGTTGTGGGGCTGAAGGAGATTATAGAGATAGGGAGGGGTGAGGCCATGGAGGGATTTGAAAACAAGATGAGAATTTTGAAATTGAGGCGTTGCTTAATCAGGAGCCAATGTAGGTCAGCAAGCACAGGGTTGATGGGAGAACGGGACTTGGTGCCAGTTATGACACGGGCAGCCAAGTTTTGGATTACCTCAAGTTTATCAACTTGACAACACTCAATATCTAGGGAAGGTATGATCGTGGGGGGGTCCATGAAACCATTTTGGAAGAAATTAATATACATAAAAATAATAGGGCTGCTGCCATCCATGTTTCCTTATTGATAAAATTGAGAGGTCGCACAACACCAGGGCAACACAGTGGCATAGTGGTTAGCACTGGTGCTTCACAGCGCCAGGGACCCGGGTTCGAATCTGACCTCGGGTGACTGTCTGTGTGGAGTTTGCACATTCTCCCCGTGTCTGCGTGGGTTTCCTCCGGTGCTCCGGTTTCCTCCCACAGTCCAAAAATATGCGGGTTAGGTTGATTTGGCTATGATAAATTGACCCTTAGTGTTAGGGGTTGGATTAAATATATGGGGATAGGATGGGATATGTTAGGGGGAATTAAATACGTGGGGTTAAGGGGGTAGGGTGGGATATGTGTACTGTGGGGATTAAAGCAGGGTCCGGGTACTGGATTTGGATGATCAGCCATGATCGTATTGAATGGTGGAGCAGGCTCGACGGGCCGAATGGCCTACTCCTGCTCCTAGATTCTATGTTTCTATGTTATAGTCCAACAGTTTTATTTGAAATCACAAGCTTTCGGAGCTATCGATTGCCCCTTCCTCAGGTGAAGTAAATTAGATACAGAATCGCCAAAGCATATATAGATAGAGAACAAAGCATGTGTACCTTACAATTGCAGACCACTAAATTAAATCATCCTGACTATCTGCCGAGGTGTGATAAAGTTAATCAAGTCAGCCAGGAAGGTACCACATCAAAGACATAGCAAGATACAACTGAGACAATGAGGTGTAGTCGCAGGGGTTCTAACGTGTCAAAAGCTGCCGTCTGTATGTAAAACGAAAAGCTTTAAAATTTTTACTTTTTTACTGGGAAAATTTTTACTTTTTTACTGGGAATCACATCTGTGAACAAGCCAACGACGACTCGAGTCCGGATCACGTCATGTATCGTGACATAAACCCAAGATCCCGGTTGAGACCGTCTTCATGAGTGCGGAACTTGGCTATCAGTTTCTGCTCGATGATTTTGCGTTGTCGTGTGTTTCTAAGGTTGCCCTGGAGAACGCTTACCCGCAGATCCGAGGCTGAATGTCCTTGACTGCTGAAGTGTTCCCCGGCTGGGAGGTAACAATCCTGCCTGGCGATTGTTGCGCGGTGCTCGTTCATACGTTGTCTCAGTGTCTGCATGGTCTCGCCGATGTACCATGCCGCGGTGCATTCTTTCCTGCAACGTATGAGGTAGACAACGTTGGCCGAGTCACATGAGTATGTACCGTGTACCTGGTGGTTAGTGTCCTCACGTGTGATGGTGGTATCTGTGTTGATGATCTGGCATGTCTTGCAGAGTTTGCCTTGGCAGGGTTGTGTGGTGTCGTGGTCGCTGTTATCCTGAAAGCTGGGTAATTTGCTGCGAACGATGGTACTTCTGAGGTTAGGCGGCTGTTTGAAGGCAAGTAGTGGAGGCGTGGGGATGGCCTTAACGAGGTGTTTGTCGTCATCGATGACATGTTGAAGGCTGCGAAGAACATGGCGTAGTTTCTCCGCTCCGGGGAAGTACTGGACGACGTAGGGTACCCTGTTGGTTGTGTCCCGTGTTTGCCTTCTGAGGAGGTCTATGCGATTTTTCGCTGTGGCCCGTCGGAACTGTCGATCGATGAGTCGAGCGTCATATCCCATTCTTACGAGGGCGTTTTTCAGCGTCCGTAGGTGTCCATCGCGTTCCTCCTCGTCTGAGCAGATCCTGTGTATTCGCAGGGCTTGTCCATAGGGGATGGCTTCTTTAACATGGTTAGGGTGGAAGCTGGAGAAGTGGAGCATCGTGAGGTTGTCCGTGGGCTTGCGGTAGAGTGAAGTGCTGAGGTGTCCGTCTTTGATGGAGATTCGTGTGTCCAGGAATGAAACCGATTCTGAGGAGTAGTCCATGGTGAGTTTGATGGTGGGATGGAACTTGTTTATGTTATCGTGTAGTCCCCACGCCTCCACTACTTGCCTTCAAACAGCCGCCTAACCTCAGAAGTACCATCGTTCGCAGCAAATTACCCAGCTTTCAGGATAACAGCGACCACGACACCACACAACCCTGCCAAGGCAAACTCTGCAAGACATGCCAGATCATCAACACAGATACCACCATCACACGTGAGGACACTAACCACCAGGTACACGGTACATACTCATGTGACTCGGCCAACGTTGTCTACCTCATACGTTGCAGGAAAGAATGCACCGCGGCATGGTACATCGGCGAGACCATGCAGACACTGAGACAACGTATGAACGAGCACCGCGCAACAATCGCCAGGCAGGATTGTTACCTCCCAGCCGGGGAACACTTCAGCAGTCAAGGACATTCAGCCTCGGATCTGCGGGTAAGCGTTCTCCAGGGCAACCTTAGAAACACACGACAACGCAAAATCATCGAGCAGAAACTGATAGCCAAGTTCCGCACTCATGAAGACGGTCTCAACCGGGATCTTGGGTTTATGTCACGATACATGACGTGATCCGGACTCGAGTCGTCGTTGGCTTGTTCACAGATGTGATTCCCAGTAAAAAAGTAAAAATTTTCCCAGTAAAAAAGTAAAAATTTTAAAGCTTTTCGTTTTACATACAGACGGCAGCTTTTGACACGTTAGAACCCCTGCGACTACACCTCATTGTCTCAGTTGTATCTTGCTATGTCTTTGATGTGGTACCTTCCTGGCTGACTTGATTAACTTTATCACACCTCGGCAGATAGTCAGGATGATTTAATTTAGTGGTCTGCAATTGTAAGGTACACATGCTTTGTTCTCTATCTATATATGCTTTGGCGATTCTGTATCTAATTTACTTCACCTGAGGAAGGGGCAATCGATAGCTCCGAAAGCTTGTGATTTCAAATAAAACTGTTGGACTATAACCTGGTGTTGTGCGACCTCTCAATTTTGTCCACCCCAGTCCAACACCGGCATCTCCGCATCATGATCCTTATTGATAGCCATGAACTGACAACAACTTAGCTGCAATTTATAATCAGGGGTATGGGGATAGTGCGGGAAGGTGGAGTTGAGGTAGAAGATCAGCCATGACCTTATGGAATGGCGGAGTAGACCTGAAGGGCCGAATGGCCGACTCCTGCTCCTATTTCTTGTTATGTAGTTCTGTTTGGGAAGCTGTTAACAAACAGATTTTTAATCACAGAAAGTGAGACTGATTGCAAATCCTATTTATGAAGGTAGAACGGTGCTTAATTTAATTGAGATGCATCTCTCTCCTACGTATCTTCCACTTGTCAAATATTTATCCAATTTTCCTCTAAATATATAATGGTCTCTACCTCAACCATGCCTTGTGGCAAAGCATTCCAAGCGCTAACAATTATTTGCCTAAAGAAATTTCTCCTAACCTTTCAGTGACTTAAATTAGTGCACTTGTTACTGGCTCCCCAACCATTCATATTCACGTTATCAAAACTTTTCATAATTTTAAAAGATTCTACTAAGTCTACTCTTACCCCCTCTGCTCTGCTCCATTGGAAATAGTCCCAGTCTCTCAAAACTTTTCTCATAATTATAGTTTCTCACTGCTGGTCACGTTTTCAAAAGGTTATATTTGTAAAGCAAAACAAGTGAAATTTGACACATATATTTACATAATGAAAAAAATAACTTTTACTTCTTAAATATCTAAACAAAACCAGATCGGCGCTGCTGTTAAACTACAATCCTTTGCTTTCGTAAAATTATAATGCAACTTGTTCCAAAAGTTAATGTTTCTGGCGATATGATGCATATGGAGTTTAATAACGCTGTTCAAGATACCAAATCCCTTTCACTCTGTAATTGTATATTGAGTTTGCTCTCACCTGACTGCTCCCAGCCCAGGCCCTGGCTGTAACCATGGAGACCAACTCCAGCCAATCGGAACAACGCGGTCCTCGCGCTTTACTCACCCTGCCGTGAAAAGGACTCGGTCCCGAACAATAGTTCCGGCCTCCGGGGCCAGTCGCTTCAGTGTCTTTTTAATGCATCTTAATTCCAAAACATAACACAAAGCTGCTCGATACCGAATGGTGCACAAAGTTGTGTTACTTTATTTGGCTTATCCGCCACTCTGATAAACTGTTTATTGACTGATAGGGGTGTTTCAGATTTCCAGCACCTGCTTTTTGTCTGTAATCATTTATCATCAGATTTTTTCAGTCTCGAATATAAACATATTGTTTCGTTCCAGTGTTTTTTTTATTTGATCTGTGAATGCAATTTTATATCAGCTTGATATGCACTGATAAACACGAATGCAAAGGGCCCAGCTCAGCTGTGTGTGGAAATGGCAGCAAGTCCCAGCAGCGAGTGTTTGATGGGCTGGGACTGGAACAACAACAGGTGAACGCAACTTCCACCAAATCAACACTGGAAAACGTCATAATGTTTCAATGAAAATAAACTTTATAACATAAACACATAATGTGAACTGAGACTTGATCATCCGAATCGTCGGCACCGGCCAGCCTGCAATCAGTTTGCTGCCTGATTCGCGCCCTCTGATCGGCGACGCTTCCCCCCCGGCCCCAGAAAAGTGCAACACGAGGCGGCAAATTCCAGATTGTGGCAGAGGCCGAGGATGGACCTGAGACGCCCGTGAGTGAGCCGCCGGGCCCCCCGGGGAGGGAGGAAGCCAGGCCCCGGGGAGGAAGCCGCCGGGCCCGGAGATAGTGCCGGTGCAGTAGAAACATTGTTTTGAGGTTGGGGCTGTGGCACACTGAGCAGTACAGTGTGAGCTCTACCTGCAACCAGTCGTGCTAGCCAACCATCTGTTTGATGCTGATACTTAGTGCTGGGAAACCGAACACTTTCCCATTTTAGACTCAAACAGCCTTCATCCTGATGGGCAAAAGGCATTTCACCATACAGAAAAAGCCTAACCTTGCCCAGTGTTGGGAATGCATCAGAGTTGCTCAGGTTCATTTTGTGCAGTTATCCCCTGGCCAATAAACTGAAAGCCAGAAATAAATTTCAGTTTGCTTTGTTATTGCAACAATGTCGCTGATGTGGAGTGAAACAGGATCATTAAATGACAAGGCCAGATTACATGACAGTAGATCGATGTAAGGTCAATTAATTGATTTTAAATATAAGAAAAGTCTCTCAACGAATCAATTATAATTGATTGCTCAGCAGAGCCCTATTAGGTCACCTAACCAATAATTTAGCTCAATTATTCATGTGTCAAACTAACCTCATCCTTTTGCACATGAAAATGAAGTATCCCTACAGTACAGTTTAAAGCTGTGCTAATCATTAACTCTAGTTGAGGAGCACAGTTCCAACTTTTGAGCTATGGAGCGGGGAAAATCAACCAGGGTGTTTACTCCATTATTAGAAAGTGTGCATTTGTGGACATCAGAAGAGAACAAGATCAGACTTGTTTGTCTATGATACTTCCTGCAATCAGATGGCCTACTGACACTTCTTGTTTGGGTTCACACATGAACAGTGGTTATTTGGGTAAAGTATTTAGGGCAGTGTCACATTTCAGCATTTTTTCGCAACGGATTTGTAGGAAAAAGTTACGTGTGTCTAAAGCGACGTGTATTCATACACACTTTTTAAAAAAGAAACCAAGATGAAAGGTGGTTAAAATGCAATTGAATTAAAATTGTTAGCCTGTCTTGGCAATCAATAAGCACCTCACACCTATTGTATTTGGAACTCCCTGGCCCTTGGTAGTCTTGATGCGGAGATGCCGGTGTTGGACTGGGGTGGACAAAATTGAGAGGTCGAACAACACCAGGTTATAGTCCAACAGTTTTATTTGAAATCACAAGCTTTCGGAGCTATCGATCGCCCCTTCCTCAGGTGTCTGTCAGGCTTCCCTTCTGGCTGTGAACATAAGTTCTAAAAACAGAATCAAGTCCAGCAAAGGCTGCAAAGTGAGTCAGGTTCTGAAACAAAAAGATCCAAAGACGAGCTTTGGCCAGGTTCAGAAGGAAAATGCAGGAGCTATTTTATTTGAGTCAAGAACAGCCATCCACTGATGTGGGAAGCACAGTGTATTCTTTATTTTGTATTATCACACAAAGGCAAGTTATACTGAGTGAATTGAGTCCAATCATGACTGTTGATTTGTATGTTCACTTGCTGTGAAATAGAATCATAGAATGGTTACAGCATGGAAGAAGGCCTTTCGGCCCGTCGAGCCCGTGCTGGCTCTCTGCAAGATCACTTCAGCTAGTCCCACTCCCCCGCCCTTTCCCCGTAGCACTGCAAATTTTTTTCCTTCAGGTACTTATCCAACTCCCTTTTGAAAGCCGTGATTGAGTCTGCCTCCACCACCCTTTCCAAAATTGCATTCCAGATCCTAACCACTCGCTGAGTAAAAAAGTTTTTCCTCACGTCGCCTTTGTTTCTTCTGCCAATCATCTTAAATCTGTGTTCTCTGGTTCTCGACCTTTCTGCCAATGGGAACAGTTTCTCTCTATCTACTCTGTCCAGACCCCTCATGATTTTGAACACCTTTATCAAATCTCCTTTCAATCTTCTCTGCTCTAAGGAGACCAACCCAGCTTCTCCGGTCTATCCACGTAACTGAAGTCCCTCATCCCTGGAATCATTCTCGTAAATCTTTTCTGCACCCTCTCTAAGGCCTTCACATCCTTCCTAAAGTGCGGTGCCCAAAATTGGACACAATACTCCAGTTGAGGCCGAACCAGTGTTTTATACAGGTTCATCATAATTTGCACACTTTTGTACTCTATACCTCTATTCATGAAGCCCAGGATCCCATATGCTTTTTTAACTGCATTCTCAACCTGCCCTGCCACCTTCAACGATTTGTGCACATATACCCCTAGGTCTCTCTGTTCATGCACCCTCTTTAGGATTCTACCCTTTAGTTTATATTTCCTCTCTTCATTCTTTCGACCATAATATATCACTTTGCACTTTTCTGCGTTAAATTTCATCTGCCACGCATCTGCCCATTCCACCAGCCTCTCTATGTCCTCTTGAAGTCTATCACTATTCTCCTCGCTGTTTAATATACTTCCAAGTTTTGTGTCATCTGCAAATTTTGAAATTGAAATAAAGTAGCTTAATGATTTATCTCGCGTTTTCTTGGTCCGCTTTCAAAAAATTGGAGAGGTACTTGGGCACGTGAAAGATGTGAATATCCAATTATAATCACATGGGCTTTTTTTTATTCGTTCCTGGGATGTGGGCATCGCTGGCAAGGCCAGCATTTATTGCCCTTGAGAAGGTGGTGGTGAGCCACCTTCTTGAACCGCTGCAGTCTGTGTGGTGAAGGTACTCCCACAGTGCTGTTAGGGAGGGAGTTCCAGGATTTTGACCCAGCGATGATGAAGGAATGGTGATGTAATTCCAGGTCAGGATGGTGGGGAACTTGGAGGTGGTGGTGTTCCCCTGTGCCTGCTGCCCTTGCCCTTCTAGGTGGTAGAGGTCGCAGGTTTGGGAGGTGCTGTCGAAGAAGCCTTGGCGAATTGCTGCAGTGCATCTTGTAGATGGTACACTGCAGCCACGGTGCGCCGGTGATGGAGGGAGTGAATGTTTAAGGTGGTAGATGGGGTGCCAATCAAATGGGCTGCTTTGTCCTGGAACTGCACTCATCCAGGCACGTGGAGAGTATTCCATCACACTCCTGACTTGTGCCTTGTAGATGGTGGAAAGGCTTTGGGGAGTCAGAAGGTGAGACACTCACTGCAGAATACCCAACCTCTGACCTGCTCTTGTGGCCACAGTATTTATGTGGCTGGTCCAGTTAAGTTTCTGGTCAATGGTGACCCCCAGGAGGTTGATGGTGGGGGATTCGGCGAGGGTAATGCCGTTGAATGTCAAAGGGCGGTGGTTAGACTCTCGCTTGTTGGAGATAGACATTGCCTGGCACTTAGGGGGCAAGTAACATTCGCATCACACATCAACCTAAGTCTGACTGTCGTCCAGATCTTGCTGCACACGGGCATGGACTGCTTCATTATCTGAGGAGTTGCGAATGGAACTGAACATGTGCAATCATCAGCGAACATCCCACTTCTGACCTTATGATGGGGAGAAGGTCATTGATGAAGCAGCTGAAGATGGTTGGGACTAGGACACTGCCCTGAGGAACTCCTGCAGCGATGTCCTGGGGCTGAGATGATTGGCCACCATCTTCCTTTGTGCTAGGTATGACTCCAGTCAGTGGAGAGTTTTCCCCCTAATTCCCATTGACTTCAGTTTTACTAGGGCTCCTTGATGCCACACTCTGTCAAATGCTGCCTTGATGTCAAGGGCAGTCACTCTCACCTCAACTCTGGAATTCAGCTCTTTTGTCCATGTTTGGACCGAGGCTATAAGGAGGTCTGGAGCGGAGTGGTCTTGGCGGAACCAAACTGAGCATCAGTAAACAGGTTATTGGTGTAAGTGCCGCTTGATAGCACTGTCAAAGACACCTTCCATTGCTTTGCTGATGATTGAGAGTAGGCTGATGGGATGGTAATTGGCCGATTGGATTTGTCCTGCTTTTTGTGGATAGGACATACCTGGGCAGTTTTCCTCATTGTCGGCTAGATGCCAGTGTTGTAGCTATACTGGAACAGCTTGGCTAGAGGCGCAGCTAGTTCTGGAGCACAAGTCTTCAGCACTACAGCCGGGATGTTGTCGGGGCCCATAGACTTTGCTGTATCCAGTGCACTCAGCCATTTCTTGATATCACGTGGAGTGAATCGAATTGGCTGAAGACTGGCTTCTGTGATGGTGGGGACCTCAGGAGGAGGCAGAGATGGATCATCCACTCGGCACTTCTGGCTGAAGATGGTTGCAAACGCTTCAGCCTTGTCTTTTGCACTCACCTGCTGGGCTCCACCATCATTGTTATACTCCTTGGTTATGCTATTGTACAGGTAGATATTGGGCAGTGTGAGTCTACTTCAGCATGTATGAAGTGTGGGATCCACTTAAAGGAGCAACCAATGCCACTGAACCTGAAAAGCTACCTACGGCAGATCCAAATTTGTAGCGCCAGTGGAAGCATACACCAGAGAGAACATGGGGCGGGGAGTGAAATTGGCATTATGTCTCCTCATTAGTATCTGCTGCTTAGAAGTTGTACTTTCTGGTGTCTTCCTAAAAAAAAAAAATCCTATTTCTTTTAATGTTTCAGAGTTAAACGGTCCCTTCAGTTAGAAAAAAGGGTAAGTGTTACGGATATGAAGATTTGAAGATGCTTTAATTATTTCAACAAAAACTAACATTTGTGACTGAAGATAATTTTCTTCTGTTACTGCAGGAAGGTGAAGCAACACCCCGCAAGAAGGACCACAAGATTTCCATTGAAAGATTTTCCCCAGTCACTGGAACACAGTGTCTTAGCCCTTTTACTCCCAAGGACTCCCAATTTCAGGCAAAATCTGGTATAGTAATAACAATGTCCCTGAAAATTCATTAATTTTGTTTAGTGTGTTATCCAATTTCTATGGCCAATTGAGTGGTGTGTTACCAATTTATTCATAATTACTGTTGTCTTTAACTAGCTAATGAGTGCATCCTGTGTTCCAATTTTGCAGTATCATTGCTCTACGGACCAAGATGACCATTTGAATTTCTTAAGAAAAAATATCTGCAAAACACTTTGTCCATAATCATTTCAGAAATATTCAATGGGGAGAAATAAAGGGGATAGTTCTACTATAACCTCAGTCTTTTCAATAGAATGGAAACAAGAAAGATTACACGAGGGAGTGTGAGGTTTACTAAACATATCAATGCAAATTCTTTCTTCCTCTATAGTAAATTTAAAGAACTGATTAAAAGTGATAATGCCATGGTGGTGAAGAGGATACAGATATAGTTTAATTTTCTTCCCACCCAGTATCCTCCCCCCTCACCCCAACATATATAGACACACACATTTCAGTTGAGTTCCTGATCCACTGTGGAGACCAGCTGATTTGAGATTAGGTGCTTCCTCATGTGGGTGGAGAGAAAACTCGGGACTAGGCCAGACATGCTTGTCTACCAAAGGCTGTTTCAAAGCACCGTTGGCCAAGACTTGGGAGCAGATCATCTGCCCACCCTTCCTCGTCCGCAAGGAGGTGTGTCGATCAGCCAGGGAGAACATTTGGGAAATTAGAGGTAACATATCATTGCAACCCTCTAATACTTTATAAGATCAAATTAAAATATAACCATTTTCTGTTGTCTTGCAGATGTTGCTGAATTAAACTCAGAGAGGACTAAAGTGTCCACAAGAGGGCATCTGCATTCACACCAGAAAGAGTGAGTCACTGAATCACCAGGTCTTGCACTATGTGGAAGAGGGGCTACCCTGAGCAGTCCAGTATTTTGAAGAAAACTGATGTGCCACATAACTATATAAATATATTTTAAAAATTATATATACAGTATGTATTAGTAGAACCCCCGTGGCAACGCTCAGTGAGTCAGAGAATACACTGCGTGTGACAGCTGAAGTGTGATGTTTACTGGAAATGTACACTATTTACAAGACTTTTAACATGATATATATATAGGGCCAAAAATTCGGCCCTTCCCGGGTGAGTACACAGTGCGTACTCACCCGTAATGCGTCCCAAAGTGCCGGTTTCCTGCATGCACTGCGCATGCGCGGGAAACCGGAACTTCCGGTCTGGTGAAGGGGGCGGTTCCTAGGTGAACCACGTGCGCGGTAGAGGCTGCGCGCACGCAGCGAACTTAGATTTTTTTTCAGGTTTCTACGGGAGGGTAAGTAGTGAAGAACCTACGCTTATAAAAAGGAGGCGCAGGAGCCGTTTTCAACAGGGTAAGTGGTTAATTAAGTATAATTTAAAAAAATTCTCAACAGGTTTATCTTTTTTAGATACTTTAAAGAAAGGTAAGTTTATTTTTATCACTTTTAAAAAGTATTTTAATTTTTTCAAAAATTAAAATTTTTGTTTAAAGTGGTTAATTTATTTAACTATAGTTATTTTATAAATGTGATGTTTTTTAAAATTTATTTTAAGTTTAGCTGTTCTTTTGGGGCCGATTTCAGTTCACAGATTTGACAGCTCTTCCTGTCAAATCTATGAATGAAAGATGGTCTGCTGCTATTGGCTCTCCATGGCCCACGTGATCCCAGGGGACGCATTGCACTAACTACGCCCCTGGGACACGCAAGCACTGCGCGCCTGCTCTTGGAGTAGGGCCAGGAGCTGAAGTTCCCGTGGGCCCAAAACACAACGGCAGGCACGGTAGGTAAGTGCGCGCGCGATCCTTACCCCCGCGGCAAGCCGGAGAGGCGAATTTCTGGGCCATTAAATCGTAGATAACACAGCACAGAAGGAGGCCGCTTGGCATGTCAGACTCCAACTAGAGCTGTCTACTCTAAATCCCACTTCACTATCCTTCCCTGTATCTTTTTATATTCTTCCCTTTCAAATACGTAGAATTATAATATGTATAAATTGCAAAGTACAGTAGTGAAGTTTTACACGTGATCTAACTGGAGTCCTTTGTTTTGATCCAGATTAAATATGCTGAGGTCAAAAGTGGAAAAGTCCGTCTTGGTTATCAAAGCAACCAGAGAGAAGCTGAGTGCTCTGCAGGTCAGTGTGGATGACCTGACAAAGATTATGGTAGCATAAGTTGCCCTTTTTTCACTCCACTTTTCTTTTCTGCTCATGACAGTGATTGATCTTGGAGTGGCAAGGTCTAGTACCTCATCCAAGTGGTCAATCTTCATTTCTGAATTTAGACACCAATCATCCTACTCCTGCAGTCCAATACCCACACCTTAAAAACACAGCTTTGCTTCTAGACCATGCGTTCACACCGAATTTCATTTTACACCAAACACAGCTCTCTAGACTAAGATGCTTCCAGTGTGCTTCCTATTTGCTAAACATTTCATGCTTTTTCTTTAACCAGATAAGATAAAAGATGTTGTAATCTATTTGTTTACTACACTGCAGCTGTTAACCAGTGACTCCTGCAAGACCCAACTTGACTGCCAGTATTTTTGGTAAGGCGCTCACTGGTAGAGTGCCCCGTCCATCTGTTGGAGATTGAGTTTACATATCTTATCCAGTGTCCGAATTGTGAACAATTCAACTTAGTTGGTAAAGTAGGCCCTGTTTCCCAACCGGAAGTTTAAGATTGTGCCAGAACTACTCTTGACCGCCCACTATGTATGTGGCAATGGCCTGGGCACGATTCTCCATTCAGTTTTGACCCACATCTCCTGTGGGCTCATTTATAAGCACAGCTGAAATTAAGAGTAAGTGTGGAGTTACTGAATTGTGTCCTTTGCTGTCTTTGGCACTGCCTACTGCTGCTATGAGTGTGCTGCTCTAGTCCCTATGTCTGAATTGTGCCTCTTGGTAGCTGATCATTGATGGTTTTAAGGGGGAACCACCTTTCTGGCTGGAAATTGCTGGCTCATGCTGTGGTATGGCACCAGAGGTGGCAAGCACCCTCCAGCTTCTTGCGGAATTAGCCATTCTTTATGTGTAAGACTGAACAATGATTGTTGACATCGCGGCCAAGCCTGATCCTGACCCCAACAATGCATGTCTACATCAAGACTTACAAGAGTCAGCAGAGTAAATTCTGAACATTGCATTTTTTGTGGTCTGATTATTGAGGTCAGAGAAATATAGAAAGAAGAAAAGAAAGACTTAGATTTACATAGCGCCTTTCACGACCACCGGACGTCTCAAAGCGCTTTATAGCCAATGAAGTACTTTTTGAAGTGGAGTCACTGTTGTAATGTGGGAAACGCAGCAGCCAATTTTGCGCACAGCAAGCTCCCACAAACAGCAATGTGATAATGACCAGATAATCTGTTTTTGTTATGTTGGTTGAGGGATAAATATTGGCCAGGACACCAGGGATAACTCCCCTGCTCTTCTTCGAAATAGTGCCATGGGATCTTTTACTTCCACCTGAGAGAGTAGACGGGGCCTCGGTTTAATGTCTCATCCAAAAGACAGCACCTCCGACAATGCAGCACTCCCTCAGCACTGCACTGGAGTGTCAGCCTAGCTTTTTTTTTTATGTGCTCAAGTCCCTGGAGTGGGACTTGAACCCACAACCTTCTGACTCAGAGGCGAGTGTGCTACCAACTGAGCCACAGCTATGTAGACTGTGTCCAGTCTTCTGCAGATAAAGTGACAAATCTCTTTATGTCAACAGGTGTAGATTTATAAACCGAACAAGAACAATAATAGACATTGTTAGAACAGTTTGTTGATCCAAAGTTATAGAGATGGTAAAAAATAGTCCCAGAGTTATTTATAGGTTCTGTTGGTCATGCAACAAGCTTATCACTTGCTATTATTTCAGGCTTTGGAGGGCAGTAAAGAGTTTGAGTATTTCATTGGTGCCTGGAACAAGTCAGGGGACCTGGCTGCTGAGCTCCGAAGAAACAGAGAACTCAGTAAGTACCAGAGTTTCATTTTGCAAATTTTCCAACATTCACAATCCTATGCTAACTGTAGGGAGAACTGTGATGCACAAATCTATTGACAAACACACAATTCCAGAGAGTGGGACTGAACTGGGAACAGACAAAAGAAAAATCATTGATTAGTCTTTGAGTGCACCCCATCGCAATTATACTGCATACTGTGACGCATAAGAGATATTTTTAGGATCTCAAAAATATATATTTTTCGATTGTTTTCTAAAATTAGTTATTAATGATGCACTTGTTAGGGTATTGTGATACTAGTGGATTTGAGCACAAATGCACGGCACTTTAGGGTGGTGGGTTTGACCCCTCCTGCACCTAACTTTGCTGTTTTTTTTATTTCAACAACATTGGTGGTAAGGCTACTGAGCAGAGTGTAGTGGTCTTATAGTCGTCGTCTTCTTTCATATGGTAGTAGCAAAGCAAATCAGATGTCAATATCTAAGTCAAAGTCAGATATCCAGGCCAAAGCTTCCTGTGTAATAGTGTGGATATCTTGTCAGCTGCCTGCAAATTTCCTCTGAGAGCAGCGTTCAATGTTGTGCTCCAGGGTCTGATTAGGAGCTCCACAGTCGCATGATGGGGATGCTTTAATCTTCCAACTTGTAGTGAGAGTCGGGGAGGGAGAGTGATCCTTATGCCACTCTCATAAAACGTCCTAGCGACTGGTTCAGAGTAGCATTCACCAGGCCTGGGAACATGATACTAACATGGTGCATAAATTAGAAGAAAGGTGCAGGTATTGATAAAGTGCAAAAACAAGGTTTCCCCGAATGGCTCAGTAAGTACACTGCTCAGTATGTGACAGAGCCCTGTAGACTGGAAGGTCTGTACTGAATGAGTTGATTTTGGTAGTGAGGAATGGTGATAATGATGTTACATAGGGCCAGAAATTCGGCCCTCCATGGGTGAGTACGCGCTGTGTACTCACCCGTAGACCTAACGAAAGTGCCGGTTTCACGCATGCGCTGGAAACCGGAACTTCCGTTCCCCTGAAGGAAGGGGTTCAGAGGTCGAACGCATGCGCGGTAGAGGCAGCGCGCACACAGCGAACTTCGTTTTTTTTCAGGTTTCTCTGAGGGTAAGTATGGAGAAGCTGCACTTTTAAAAAGGAGGCGCAAGGCCTGTTTTTAACAAGGTAAGTGGTTAATTAATTACAATTTAAACATTTTTTCAACAGGTTTATCTTTTTTACATACTTTAAAGAAAGGTAAGTTTATTTTTTAGCACCGTTAAAAAGTATAATTTTTTTCAAAAATTTAAATTTTTGTTTAAAGTATTTAATTTATGTAACTTAGTTATTTTAAAAATGTGATTTTTTTAAAATTTATTTGAAGTTTAAGTGTGGTTTTGGGGCCGATCTCTATTCATAGATTTGACAGGTCTTCCTGTCAAATCTATGAATGAAAATGCCCTGCTCCGATTGGCTCTCCATGGCCCACGTGATCCCAGGGGATGCTTCGAACTAACTGCGCCCCTGGGATACGCAAGCACTGCGCAGGAGGCCCAGGAGCCGAAGTCCTCGTGGGCCCGAAGCACAACGGCAGGCGCGGTAGGTAAGTACGCGCGTGATGCTTGCACCCGCAGGAAGCCAGAGAGCCGAATTTCTGGCCCATTAATGTTTCATAACTTCTGGGTTAGGAGAAAAAAATCAGCCAGAGTTCCCACTTCTGATCTTTATCTGGTGTACACTTCTAGAGAGACTGTGCCCTTAAATGTTGGGTAAGGTTGAGATTGGGGTCAGTAAGGATGGGTGCCCATGGCATGGATCCCTCCACTTCCCCCATGGTTGAATTACCTGGAGACACATTGGCCACTTGGGTGATGTAGCTGGTGCCTGTGGAATCGTACCCCCGTATGATTCAGTACCTTCAGGAGATTAGAGGAGAAAATATTGTTATTTAATTCCAGTGCAGATTATAATTGTATATCACTGTTTTTGTTGCAGTGGCACAAGGTGAAAGAAGAAGCAACCAGACTGCTAAGGTTCAGGAGAACTGAATATGTAACTCTCTAATTCTCTTGGTTTTTCCACTGTGTCATTCAAGGCTGCACAGCTGTTGTTTGTGATACTGTTTTGATAGTCTGCTTTTTCTTAAAATCGTAATTTGTTAAAATGTAGTACAGTAATATAAATTTCAATTGTACTGTCTATAATGAGTTATTCCTGAAAGAAAATCTTTCATGTGTTTTTATTTCATTTAAAGCAGAAATGTTAACTTAATATCAAACCATTGATTAAGTATTAACTTGATATTTGCAATAAAAAAAACTATTTTGGCAGCTGTGAGACTGCATTTACTACATCTTGAGCACTTATCATTCAGATTTAAGTGAACCTTATTTTTACTCTGCTAAAGATGGTCACCCATACTGGGTAGAGTTCCATGGATGCTGGAAACCATCTGATAGTTTAGCTAAGGCTCATGTGTAGCCTCTACAATGAAGCTGTTTTACTGTGGGAGGCATCACAACCAAGACCATTCCTGCCCTTGCTAATGCACATGTGCACTTTTCAGCAGGAGTCATTGGATAGTGATCAGGAATGGAATTTCTTTATCTTAATCTCTCTGCAAGTCCAGTGTGATGCACCAATTGTAGTGACCATTGTCACTCTGACTGATCAATTGGGACTCAATATATTTATTTATATCTTCTGCTAAAATCTTTGGAAATAAGATTTTTTTTATTTGTTGATCCACGCACAAAATTATTTACTGGTTTGGGAGACACTGCCAAAAATAGGAATTTCTATTTTTGATTTTGTATCGTTCAATTAGCTAGGGTTTAAAATGGAGGACTAATATCCATGAATTTGTTGGTAAAGGGTTTCTTCTGATTGGCAGAGGCAGCATGATTAAAATCTTAACTGATGCAACACTTGTCAGATAAAAATGTAATTTCAGAGATTGTCAGTTGTTAAAAAAGGCTGGCTGTTCTAACTGAGAAGCTGGCAGTTAGAAGTCATTATTTCCATTGCTTACTAAGGTATTGACACTGTTAATATTTTGGTTGCCTGACTGCTTCAAAGAAATTGCTAGGACTTCAAAGGAAAAACAAATCTCTTAATTCAGGAACCTTCTAGTGCTCTTCAGTTTTCTGTTTATCTTTGCCATTATAGCATAGACAATGAATATATAGCACTCCATAAGCAGCCCTTACTTCCGCACCACCAGTGACTGTCGGTCTTTTCAAAAATTTGCCGAGAGCAATTGAATAAATATAGATTTTATTTTAAACAATGGTATCTTGCCTAAGTTTTTGCTTCTGTGAATTATTTTAAATCGCAAATAAATCTGTACAGCAATGCAGCCTGTACAAAGAGGTATATCAGTCTGCTGTTTTCTGTTGTCTGAATTGACAGGAGACATAGTGGGCATGCTCTGTATTCTCCAGCAAGCAATTTACCATGATTAATGTTAGAATTGGACTACTCGAACTCAGATTTCAGTTTATAGGCTTATGAAAACTGTTGTCAAGTTGTAGACAAGAAAAAGGTGTTGTAAGGCGGTGGAGACACTGAATTTTAGATACATCCTTG
The DNA here is from genome assembly GCA_030390025.1 of Squalus acanthias. Lineage (NCBI taxonomy): Eukaryota > Metazoa > Chordata > Chondrichthyes > Squaliformes > Squalidae > Squalus > Squalus acanthias. Next base: position 56,045,489 of record CM059439.1, read on the forward strand.
CGTGATTTCTCTGGTACCCTTCAGAGCACAGCCTACTACCTGTTCCCAAGTTTTATTTCCTGCTGTTATTACCATAGTTAGCCAACTTTTCATACTGTCTGTACCACATCGGCACCGATCTATTGGCAAGAGTTTATGCTCGGAAAAGGCTTATTTAGGTTGGGCGTGACAAAATGTTCAAATTTTATGTATGTCCAAAATGAGTACATTTTGGTTTAAAAACGCATTCCAAATAAAGGACTTGCCTTCATATAGTGCCTTATCAATAAAAGATTTGCATTTATATAGTATCTTATCAAGTCGCTCAACTGCCACAATGCAGTGAATTACTTTGTGTGCGTAAGTCACTACATTTTCAAACATACCATCTTTTTACACATTGCAAGATTCCATAAACAGCAATTAGATAAAGACCAGTTAATTTGTTTTTGATATTATATGAGGAGGAATGTTGGCCAGAACACTGGGAGAATTTTCTGCTCTTTTAATAGTGCTATAGAGTATCTAACATCCTCTTGAACCATCAGAACAGGCACACTGGGGCTTGGTTTAATGTCACATCTGAAGAATGGCGTCGATGACAGTACAATTCTTAATACTGTACTGGAGTGTCAGCCCAGAAAACTTGAAATTATAAAAGCTGTTCGGCCCGTCAAACCCACTCCTTCCACAGATCGTATAAAGATGACCCAACCCATTTAATCTCCTGAGAGTTCTGTGCAAATATCCCCAAGGATGATCAAATGAAGCTCAAAATATTCCATCCTCACATCACTATTTAACCTTGGCATGCTGTCCTCTCTGCCCCTTTAGCATTGGAACCATTATGTCCTATATATGATCATCTCAGTCTATACTCAAACCAATAACCTCCAATTCTGTTGCCAACCAGATATTTATACAAAATAAAAAAAGAAAATGCTGGAAATGCAGTGTGTTGACCAGCATTGGTAAGAAAAGATGGGTTATTGTTTTAGGTATAACCCTTTATCAGACTGATCAGCAAATGACACCTAAATCATTTACATATCTTACTTTCTCAGATGATAATTGTTGTGCATTTCCAGCTTTTTCTGTTTTTATTTTAGATAAACATCTAAATATATTTCAAATTTTCAGCATTCGTACAATGTTTGTCTCATGGCTGTTCATCTAGTTCCTTTTTGAAGGAGTTAATTGCTACGGTGTAAATTAAGTTTCACATTGAGCAGGTTACTATAAGTATAATGTGCATTAATTAACCCTGGCTATATTGCCTGTAATAAACACATCAGGATTTAATGCTTTATCTGTATGGACAAAGTATCAGCATTGAATTTTATGCAATATTTCATGTACCTCATTTTGTCAAATATGGATTTTTTGTTTTATTTTTGCAGTACTGAATGCATCTTTTTGGATTCAGCATCTATAAACTAACCTTAATTCACTTTCCATCATAAACATTTTAATCAATTCAATTTCTAAAACGTTTACATGGGCATAAAGTGTGTGCGGGATGAATGAAAGGGAGTATTAATCATTTAAGGTAATAGTGAGACACTTTGCTATTATTTTAACTGAAATGCACATGACATACTTTAAGCACTCCTTGAATACAGGAAAGAAAGTCACATGTAACACGATGCGCCTTTTCCAAATCAGGACTGAACTGTTGGCCACAGCAGTTGCCAAATGGAGTCCCATGTACAACTAGATGATTGTGCAAGACAAAGCAGCCTGCTTGATTGGCACCCCATCCACCACCTTAAACATTCACTCCCTCCACCACCAGCGTACCGTGGCTGCAGTGTGTACCATCTACAAGATGCACTGCAGCAGCTCACCAAGGCTTCTTCAACAGCACCTCGCAAACCCGCAACCTCTGGCACCTAGAAGGACAAGAGCAGCAGGCACATGGGAACACCAGCACCGCCAAGTTCCCCTCCAAGTCACACACCATCCTGACTTGGAAATATATCGCCGTTCCTTCATCATTGCTGGGTCAAAATCCTGGAACTACCTAACAGCACTATGGGAGTACCTTCACCACACGAACTGCAGCAGTTGAAGAAGGCAGCTCACCACCACCTTCTCAAGGGCAATTAGGGATGGGTAATAAATGTTGGCCTTGTCAGCAACGCCCACATCCCGTGACTGAATAGATTAAAAAATATATAATTGGTCAACCTTTATAATAGGCTTCAAGAAGTTCAAACATGATCCCAAATGTGTGAATGTTTGTGTGATTTTTGTGGGCCTGGAGATTTGAAAAAGCTTGTTCTTATTACAGTTACCTAGCTTGAGATGTACGAGAATTGGTGGGAATATAGAATCATAGAATGATACAGTACAGAAGGAGGCCATTTGGCCCATCGTGCCTGTGCCGGCTCTTTGGTAGAGCTATCCAATTAGTGCCACTCACCTGCTCTTTCTAGCTATCCCTGCAATTCAAGGGTGGGGCAACCCAAACTGGGCTCATGTATATTCATGAAGGAAATGAGCGCTGCACAGAATAAGAATATACCTTTTTTACAATTTCACTATTATTTTCTCTCAAACCTCACCTCAGTGTATTGTCTTTTTGAATTCACATGGCATTAGGCCACAAAAGAATTGCACTGCTGCAAATGTAAAGCTTAGATCATAGAATCATAGAAATTTACTGCACAGAAGGAGGCCATTGATGCACTGCAATGAAGAGGATTACTGTAAGATTCTAACACATTTCATTTACCACTGCAGTAATGGCTTTCCGCCAGTTTGACTCTTCCACTCAAGGTGCTAGTTTGGGCAAGTTCCATGTAAAAAAACAACAGAATTTGGTCAAACATGTTGTACTGAGCATCTCTCTGCATCCAGGAGAAATAAAACATCTATTGATGTCTATGCTTGTACCAGAATGGGCTTCGAGCTGATCATTAGGAATCCATACTAGCACCTATGGCAGATAACTCAATTTCCTATGTACTTTGCAGCATTTTGTAGAAGGTACATGAACCTGTTTCAGAATATTTAGTCTTCAAAATCAAAAGTGTTGTGTATTTATACGATAGATATATTAGTGACTGAACAATAAAATGCATGAGCTTTGACTCAGCAGCTTAAAAAAATATTTATTTTACTGTAGGTACAAATGAAAAGAGCACTCTTTGGTATGTAAAATCCTTCCTACCAATGCCAAAACTGCAGTTCATCATTACCTGAGATTTCTTAGGAATCCTGGAAAACATTAGTTTGTGTAGCTACAGGAGAAAATTAATACTTTTTTCAGACTTGTATGGAGTGGTAACAGGAAAGCTACCCCATCACAGTGACCCAATTTAATCTGAGGGGCAACTTGCCAACACTACAAGGGGGCACTGTGCTACTCTGGCTATTTAATGGATAAATGTAAAAAAAATCATAATTAAACTCCGTCCAGAAGCCTGTGCAGCTCTATGGTGTGCCCCTATATAGCCCATAAATGCAAAAAATCTTGGACAACCCTGATCTAGCTCATAAGAACATAAGAAACAGGAGCAGGAGTAGGCCAATCGGCCCCTCGAGCCTGCTCCGCCATTCAATAAGATCATGGCTGATCCAATCTTGGCCTCAACACCACTTTCCCGCTCTCTCCCCATACGCCTTGACTCCCTTGTAGTTCAAATTTTGTCAATCTCTGCCTTGAATATATTCAATGACTCCACAGCTCTCTGGGGTAGAGAATTCCAAAGATTCATGACCCTCTGAGAGAAGAAATTCCTCCTCATCTCCGTCTTAAATGGGCGACCCCTTATTCTGAAACTATGCCCCCTAGTTCTAGATAACCCCACTAGGGGAAACATCCTCTCAGCATCCACCCTGTCAATCCCCCTCAGAATCTTATATGTTTCAATAAGATCGCCTCTCATTCTTCTAAACTCCAATGAGTATAGGCCCAACCTGCTTAACCTTTCGTCATACGTCACCCCTTCATCACAGGAATCAACCTAGTGAACTTTCTCTGCATAAGGAGATCAAAACTGTATGCAGTACTCCAGGTGCGGTCTCACCAGCGCCCTGTAAAGTTGCATCAAAACTTCCCTACTTTTATACTCCATACCCCTTGCAATAAAGGCCAACATTCCATTAGCCTTCCTAATTACTTGCTGTACCTGCATGCTAACTTTTTGTGTTTCATGTATTAGGACGCCCAGATCCCTTTGTACCGCAGCATTTTGTAGTCTCTCTCCATTTAAATAATAATTTGCTTTTTCATTCTTCCTTCCAAAGTGGATAACCTCACATTTTCCCACATTATACTCCATCTGCCAAATTTTTGACCACTCACTTAACCTATCTATATCCCTTTGCAGACTCTTTGTGTCCTCCTCACAACTGAGGATTGGACACAACCCCTGGGACCGGTCAAACCCCCGGGTCCGTGATCGGACACACCGCGGGATCGGACGTCCCATCCCCCGCCCAGTTTAGTGCATCGGACCTACCTGATCCTGCTCCGGAGTTCCCCCATCCCCGTCCGACTGGAAGCCTGACTGTCAATCAGGATGACTTCTGGGGTGGGGAACCAGTCAAGGACAAAGGACGGACGCTGTGGAGTTAAGACACCCCAACTTTTGGGAATACCCGGACTTCCCAGTATCCTGTCTGATATTCCGCATCCAGTCCGCACCCCCCGTGCCATCGTCTACATAAACCACCTCTGTTAATATCGAGGCCTAGGTATTTGAGCAAAAGCAAAATACTGAGACTGCTGTAAATCTGAGAAAAAAAGACAATGCTGGAAAGACTCAGCAGGTCAGGCAGCATCTGTGCACAGAGAAACAGAGTAAACATTTCAGGTCGATGACCTTTCATCAGAACTGGAAGATATCAGAGATTAACAGTATTAGAGCAATGATCGAGTCAGAGAAAAGTGCGGTAGCATAAGGAAAGAACAAAGAGGAATGTCTGTGATCGGCTGGAGGGCAGGAGTGATTCAATAACAAAAGGGATGATGGTGCAAGGCGAATGGGACAATAAAAGAAACAGAAGATGGGTCTAGAGGAGGTGTACATGGTTACAGAAGACTAACAGAGGGGGAGGGGAAGCTCGGCACATGTGGCAGAGAAAGTTGGGTAGACCCCAGGTGTTTGGACCAGCCCGCCGGGCATGTACGGGAATCGCCACCCCAAGCCCCAGCCTACACCTCCTCCACTCCCATAGAAACCTATGATCTCCTATAGTTCAGTGACATCTGCTAGAGAGAGTGTGTGTGTTTAGAATAGGATTAGCTCAGCTGTGATGCCCTCCATAGTCTTTTCAATGTCCAGGCTCGTACATGAAGAATAGCCACTTGGATGATGTGTCAGAGGGCTATCATAGCTTGTTATGTTTTTAATGTTGGTTTTACTCCACCAAAGAACAAACATTGCAAATTGAGAAAAGGGCATTTGGCCCATCAAGCTTTCCCCATTCTTTTCCTGTTGCTTCTTCAAATGTGGTCCAGTTAACGCTTTTTTTAATATTCATTCCTGGGATGTGGGCTTTGCATGTGGGCCAGCATTTATTGCCCATCCTTAATTGCCCTTGAGAAGGTGGTGGTGAGCTGCCTTCATGAACCGCTGCAGTTCATGTGGTGAAGGTACTCCCACAGTGCTGTTAGGGAGGGAGTTCCAGGATTTTGACCCACGACAATAAAGGAAAAGCGATATATTTCCAAGTCAGGATGGTGTGTGACTTGGAGGGGAACTTGCAGGTGATGGTGCAGGTTTGGGAGGTGCTGTCGAAGAAGCCTTGACGAGTTGCTGCAGTGCATCTTGTAGATGGTACACACTGCAGCCACAGTACGCCGGTGGTGGATGGAGTGAATGTTTAAGGTGGTAGATGGGGTGCCAATCAAGCAGGCTGCTTTGTCCTGGGTGGTGTCGAGTTTCTTGAGTATTGTTGGAGCTGCACTCATCCAGGCAAGTGGAGAGTATTCCATCACACTCCTTACTTGTGCCTTGTAGATGGTAGAAAGGCTTTGGGGACTTAGGAGGTGAGACACTCATCGCAGAATACCCAGCCTTTGACCTGCTCTTGTTGCCACAGTATTTGTGTGTCTGGTCCAGTTATGTTTCTGGTCAATGGTGACCCCTAGGATGTTGATTTGGTGATGGTAATGCCAATGAATGTCAAGGGGCGGTGGTTATACACTCTCTTGTTGGAGATAGTTATTGTCTGGCACTTGTGTGGCGTGAATGTTACTTGCCACTTATCAGCCTAAGCCTGAATATTGTCCAGGTCTTGCTGCATGCGGGCACGGGCTGCTTCATTATCTGAGGAGTTGTGAATGGAACTAAACACTGCAATCTTCAGCAAACATCTCCACTTCTTACCTTATGATGGAGGGAAGGTCATTAATAAAGCAGCTGAAGATGGTTGGGACTAGGACACTGCCCTGAGGAACTCCTGCAGCGATGTCCTGGGGCTGAGATGATTGGCCTCCAACAACCACCATCTTCCTTTGTGCTAGGTATGACTCCAGCCAGCGGAGAGTTTTCCCCCTGATGCCTAATGACTTCAATTTTACTTGGGCTCCTTGATGCCACACTCGGTCAAATGCTGCCTTGATGTCAAGGGCAGTCACTCTCACCTCACCTCTGGAATTCAGCTCTTTTGTCCATGTTTGGACCGAGGCTATAAGGTGGTCTAGAGTCGAGTGGTCCTGGTGGTACCCAAACTGAGCATCGGTGAAAAGGTTATTGGTGTAAGTGTCGCTTGATAGCACTGTTGACGACACCTTCCATCACTTTGCTGATGACTGAGAGTAGGCTGATGGGATGGTAATTGGCCGGATTGGATTTGATCTGCTTTTTGTGGACAGGAAATACTTGGGCAGTTTTCCACACTGTCGGCTAGATGCCAGTGTTGTAGCTTGGCTAGAGGCGCGGCTAGTTCTGGAGCACAAGTCTTCAGCACTACAGCCGGAATGTTGTCGGGGCCCACAGCCTTTGCTGTATCCAGTGCACTCAGCCATTTCTTGATATCACGTGGAGTGAATCGAATTGGCTGAAGACTGGCTTCTGTGATGGTGGGAACCTCAGGAGGAGGCCAAGATGGATCATCCACTCGGCACTTCTGGCTGAAGAGAGTTGCAAACGCTTCAGCCTTGTCTTTTGCACTCGTGTGCTGGGCTCCGTCTTCATTGAAGATGAGGATATTCATGGAGCCTCCTCCTCCCATTAGTTGTTTAATTGTCCACCACCATTCATGACTGGATGTGCAGGACTGAAGAGCTTTGATCTGATCCGTTGGTTGTGGGATTGCTTATTTCTGTCTATAGCATGCTGCTTCCGCTGCTTAGCATGTTTGTAGTTCTGTGTTGCAGCTTCCCCAGGTTGGCACCTCATTTTTAGGTATGCCTGGTGCTGCTCCTGGCATGCCCTTCTACACTCCTCATTGAACCAGGGTTGGTCCCCTGGCTTGATGGTAATGGTAGAGTGAGGGATATGCCGAGCCATGAGGCTACAGATTGTGGTGGAATACAATTCTTCTGATGCTGATGGCCCACAGCGCCTCATGGATGCCCAGTTTTGAGCTGCTAGATCTGTTCTGAATCTATCCCATTTAGCACAGTGGTAGTGCCACACAACACGATGGAGAGTGTCCTCAGTGTGAAGACGGGACTTCGTCTCCACAAAGACTATGCAGTGGCCACTGCTACCAAACTGTCATGGACAGATGCATCTGCGACAGGTAGATTGGTGAGGATGAGGTCAGTAGGTTTATTCCTCGTGTTGGTTCTCTCATCAGCTGTCGCAGGCCCAGTCTGGCAACTATGTCCTTCAGGACTCGGCCAGCTCGGTCAGTAGTGGTGCTACCGAGTCACTCTTGGTGATGTACAATGAAGTCCCCCACCCAGAGTACATTCTGTGCCCTTGCTACCCTCAGTGCTTCTTCCAAGTGGTGTTTAACATGGAGGAGTACTGAATCATCAGCTGAGGGAGGGCGGTAGGTGGTAATCAGCAGGAGGTTTCCTTGCCCATGCTTGACCTGAAGCCAAGTGACTTCATGGGGTCCGGAGTCAATGTTGAGGACTCCCAGGGCCACTCCCGCCTGACTGCATACCACAGCGCCACCACCTCTGGTGGGTCTCTCCTGCCGGTGGGACAGGACATACCCTGGGATGGTGATGGAGGAGATTGGGACATTGGCCGAAAGGTATGATTCTGTGAGTATGACTATGTTAGGCTATTGCTTGACTAGTCTGTGGGATAGCTCTCCCAATTGTGGCACAAGTCCCCAGCTGTTAGTTAGGAGGACTTTGCAGGGTCGACTGGGCTGGTTGTGCTGTTGTCATGTCCGAAGCCGATGCCGGGTGGTCCATCCGGTTTTATTCTTATTATTGTTTTTCTTCTTGGACTGGCCACAGTTCAATTTCAGTGATAGCTTCTAAGAATGATAAACTGCACAATTCACTTAATACACAGAAGGCCTTCTTATATGCCTTCCATAATGTTAGTTCTGTGTTAATTTTCCCCTAACATGTACCTCATCCAGCTCCCTCACTTGATCTAATGCAGGAGGCATCCAGCCATTGGTAAACCCGGCCTTTCCCCACCCCCACCCCACAAAAAGTAGCTTCGTGAAATTTCTCCATAACTTTAGGGGTAATCAAGCAAGATGTCAGACTATTAATCCAAGATTACAAACCTCTGCCCGATTGCATTCCACTGTTTTAGCAATACCATTGTATTTCAGAGTATCGGATTATATCTACCCTTATAATTTTCACTTTTTTTAATGCAGATGTTATAGTAAACTATATTAACTAACATTAGGGAATGCACATAAGGGGAACCTTGTGTGCCTTAAATCTAATTTGTGTGGATTGTGCAGTTTATCTTTCTCAGTAGCTATCACTGAAACTGAACATGGAGGTTGGCGCTACGGTCAGTACAGGAGACAAAGATGAACAAAGGCCAAGTTTGAAGAGGCAACAGGGATCTGCTAACAGTGCCTGGCACTGCAGAGCTACTGGTTCTTCTCAGCAAACATCAGCGATGTGTCTTGTAGAGCCTCTGGTCCTAGGTACTATCCCTAGTCTGTGCTAAGTTAATTGATCTCTGTCAGTGGAGCAGTACAGGGATTAGAGTTGGCCTCAGTATCTTCAGGTCATGGAAAGGAAAAAACACTCAATGTTTCCACTCTTGATTGCTATCCAGTGAACTCTGCTGGAAAGTACACGTGGAGGTCAGCTGAAGACAGCATTTGGCTGTGTTGTGATTCCTCTCACATTTGAAAAGTCTGCCAATGTTCAGACATGAAAAACGGTCATTTTGATAAATTACCAGAGGGCTTCCGACACCTCTGCAGTACGGCAGAAAAAGTCAGTGCTTTCAGGAGAGAGGGACAATAATCGGGGAAATAAAATACCAGCACTGTGCCCACTAAAAGTTCATGGCAGCCACGGCAATGCCTGACCCATTGAGATAAAAGTCATCATTCATACATAAATGTACACAGAACTAACATTAGCCCTGTGCATGAAGTGAATTGTATAAATACTTCCCAAACTACAAGGCAAGATTTAGCTGAGATGAATTCTGGATAATGCCAAAGTTCTCAATATTTTATGCTTTGAAAATTCTTCTTTGTACAATTAGATACCGTCAATAAACATTTTTGTTTGTGCTGAATGTTAGTCTGTAACGGACAATGTTCTTATTTTTCACCCCATATAACGAGAAGGAATGATATACTGATGCTGGAATAATGCAGCCCATTGACCATGGGAGGCTGTGTATGCTGCTGTTTAAGTAAAGGTTATTTTTCTAAAGTACATGCATTTCAACATGGATCATGTGATGACAATGTGACTCCTCATCTGTAAGGCAGCACAAACCAGTCATAGTTCTATTTCCAACAACCAACTCCACTTATATTTAAAAGGATGACCATGTCTGAAAAGCTGAGAAAATAAAACACAGTACTTGAATCATCTTTCTCGTTCAGTGATTAGCTTGTTTGCACAGTAAAGGGATTATGTGGTTGAATCACAAGAGCATATCTTGGCAGAAATCATAGTAGTGTTTGTTCAGCATTTCATAATTTCAGAAGAGCTGTAATGTGAACAGACATACAAATTCATGTTTTTCAAATCCATTTACTTGTCGAGAATGTAAGCATTGCTGCACCAAAACAACAACAATTTCCCCTCAAAAAGGTTATTCCAACACAAATATGAATTCAGAAAAGTTCCATAATTGTGCATTTTCTGAGCATTTTATCCTTTACTTTTCTTTCTTTTCTCCCTTCCTCTACTGAAGGTGCTAACTCTTATTGGAGCACAATTCCATGGGCACTGGCGACTGATCAGCACTTCGCCAAGTGACCTTTCAACATGGCTGAGCCTAGAAAGGTTGACATGTTGTAAGATCTTTGAGGGCACCACAGCTGAGTTTGATCCTTTCTTCATACATATACCCTTCCCAATAGGGGTCTTTTGATAGGATTAAGGAGCAGAAACTCCGGTTGTTCTGTCTCCCACCAGAAAAAGGCTGCCGAGACCAATTGTATTTTCCCAACCACAGTACTGCCTGAGATCAGCTAACTCAACACAGGTCAAAGATTGAATCTGGGACTTTTCTCAACTATATAGCTTAGTGCAGTCACTCATGAAGCTTTTGTGGGAGCTCTTTAATCTCTCTAGTCTCCCTAAACTATGCAGGAAGATCCCAGGTTCCATCCTGGGGCAACAGTGTGGTATTGCAGACCCCAGTATCTTGAGGCTAAGAAGCAGTTAGGTATCCCACTCTATTTGCTACTACTAGTCCCAATGAAGGATGAATGGATAAGATTCACATCTGATGCTCTCCACTATCAAATAGGCCATCAACACTAATTTTCTAGTCTCATTCATGAAGAATGGTCACTTGGGTGTAGTACTGGAAGGCTCCTGTGCTACAACTGAACAAGACTTGCAACATTAGTATCAAGTTAAGCTTGTAACAAGTTTCTGGCTGCAGCTGGCTGTTAAACTCCTTGGCCTAAATTTTCCTCTTCATTGGGTTTAGCATTAAAATAGCGCCAAGACTGAACTTTCACTGCTCCTAGTGACCCCACTGTGAATCCATTCAATTTTCCTGGGTCCAACCCTTTGCACGATTGTGAGAGGGTCTCTAGTGTTATATTTGCCTTCCATTGGTGGCCAGCTTCTGGGTGGGAAGGATATCCAATGCAATCACAGAATCCAAGAAGAAAGAGAAGGAGTGTTGAAGAAGGTTTTACTGGCTGCATCATCAGGGCAGAAAGCTCCAAAGTTTGCAAAGAGTCCATAGTGAAGGTGTTATTTTCTGAGATAAGGAGAAACGTGAAAATCCCTTTAGCACACAGAGCAGAAAACCAGAAAAGTCCACATTGCAGGCCCAGTGGAAGGAGGGGTCAGGACCCAAGAGCTTCATGTTCAGAACCCTGCAGATGTCAAATCAATGTAGGAAAACGTTTAATGACATCATAAGAACATAAGAAATAGGAGTAGGAGTAGGCCATTCGGCCCTTCGAGCCTGCTCGCCATTCAATGAGATCATGGCTGATCTTCTGCCTCAACTCCATTCACCGGCCCTATCACCATATCCCTTGGTGCCTTTACTAGTCAGAAATCTATCGACTTCTGTTTTGAATATACCCAATGACTGAGCCTCCACAGCCCTCTAGGGTAGAGAATTCCAAAGATTCACCTCACCACCCTCTGTGTGAAGAAATTTCTTCTCATCTCAGTCCTGAATGACCTCCCCTTTATCCTAAGGCTGTGGCCCCTGGTTCTAGACTCCCCAGCCAAGGGAAACATTCTCTCAGCATCCACCCTATCAAGCCCTGTAATAATTTTGTATGCTTCAATGAGATCCCCTCTCATTCCTCTGAATTCAAGAGAATACTAGCCTACTTTACTCAATCTCTTCTCATACGACAGTCCCGCCATCCCAGGAATCAATCTCGTGAACCTTCGTTGCACTCCCTCTATGGCAAGCATATCCTTCCTTAGGTAAGGAGACCAAAATTGTACACAGTACTCCAGGTGTGGTCTCACCAAGGCCCTATAAAATTGGAGTAAGACTTCTTTACTCCTGTACTCAAAATCCTCTTGTAATGAAGGCCAGCATACTATTTGCCTTCCTAATGGCTTGCTGCACCTGCACATTCACTTTCAGTGACTCATGCACAAGCACACCCAGGTCCCTTTGAGCATCTGCATTCCCCAATCTTTCACCATTTAAGAAATACTCTGCCTTTCTGTTTTTTCTACCAAAGTGGATAACTTCACATTTGTCCACATTATATTCCATCTGCCATGTTCTCGCCCACTCACTGAGCCTGTCGAGATCCCCTTGAAGCCTCTTCGCATCCTCTTCACAACTGACACTGCCACCTAGCTTTGTATCATCAACAAATTTGGAAATGTTACATTTAGTCCCCTCATCCAAATCATTGATATAGATTGTGAATAGCTGGAGCCCAAGCACCGATCCTTGTGGTACCCCACTAGTTGCAGCCTGCCATCCTGAAAAAGACCCGTTTATCCCTACTCTTTGTTTTCTGTCTGTTAACCAATTCTAAATCCATGCTAGTATATTACCCCCAATTCCATGTGCCCTAATTTTGTTCACCAACCTCTTGTGTGGGACCTTCTCGAAGGCCTTCTGAAAATCCAGATACACCACATCTACCGGTTCCCCTTTGTCTACTCCACTAGTTACATCCTCAAAGAACTCCAATAGGTTTGTCAAACAGGATTTCCCTTTCATAAATCCATGTTGACTCTGCCCAATCTTACTATTAGTTTCTAAGTGCCCAGTTATTGCATCCTTTATAATAGATTCCAGCATTTTCCCAACTACTGATGTGAGGCTAACAGATCTGTAGTTCCCCATTTTCTCTCTCCCTCCTTTCTTAAATAGCGGGGTTACATTTGCTATCCTCCAATCTGCAGGAAGCGTTCCAGAATCTATAGAATTTTGGAAGATGACAACCAATGCGTCCACTATCCCAATGGCCACCTCTTTCAAAACCCTAGGATGTAGGTCATCCGGTCCTTGGGATTTATCGATTTTTAGTCCCATTAATTTTGCTAGTACTGTTTTTTTACTAATAATAATTTCTTTAAGTTCCTCATTCTCGCCACACCCTTGGTTTTCTCGTATTTCTGGGAGGTTTTTTGTGTCTTCCTCCGTGAAGACAGAAACAAAGTATTTATTTAATTTCTCTGCCATTTCCTCATTCCCCATTAATAAATTCTCCCGTCTCTGACTGTAAAGGACCTACATTTACCTTCGCCAGTCTTTTCCTTTTCACATACCTATATATAGAAGCTTTTACAATCCGTTTTTATATTGTTTGCTAGTTTGTGCTCATATTCCATTTTCCCTTTCTTTATCAATTTCTTGGTCCCCCTTTGCTGATTTCTAAAATGATCACAATCCTCAGGCTGACTGCTTTTTCTGGCAACTTTATAAGCTTCCTCCTTTGACTTAATACTAGCTTTAATTTCTTTTGTTAGCCATGGTTGGATCACTTTTCCTTTTGGGTTTTTATGCCCTAGAAGAATATATGTTTGTTGCAAATTATGCATTATTTCCTTGAATGTTAGCCATTGTATGTCCACCTTCATACCTTTTAGTGTAGTCTCCCAATCTACCATGGCCAACTTGTCCCTCATACCCTTGTAGTTTCCTCTGTTTAGATTGAAGACCTTAGTTTCAGATTGGACTACATCACTCTCAAACTTAATGTAAAATTCAATCATATTATGGTCACTTGTCCCTAAAGGCCCCTTTACCACAAGATTATTGATTAGCCCTTTCTCATTACACAGTACCAGATCCAGAATAGCTTGTTCCCTGGTTGGTTCCTCCACATACTGATCCAGGAAACCATCTCGCATGCATTCCAAGAATTCATCCTCCACACCATTAGTGGTAATTTGATTTGCCCAGTCAATATGTAGATTAAAGTCCCCCATGATTACCGTATTGCCCTTGTTACATGCACTTCTAATTTCTTGATTGATACTGTGCCCTACATTACCACTACTGTTTGGTGGCCTATACACAACTCCTACCAATGTTTTCCGCCCTTTGCTGTTTCTTAGCTCCACCCAAACTGATTCCAGTTCTACATCACGATCTGCCGAGTCAAGATCTTTTATCTTTACCGTCCCGATCTCATCCCTTATTAACAGCGCTATGCCACCTCCTTTTCCTTTTTGTCTGTCCTTCCTAAATGTTGAGTACCCTGGAACATTCAGTTCCCAGCTTTGGTTACCCTGCAACCATGTCACTGTAATGGCAATTACATCATACCCATTTACTTCTATTTGTGCCATTAATTCATTTACCTTGTTGTGAATGCTACGTGCATTTAGATAAAGTGCTTTCAACTTTGCTTGTTTAATATTTTTCTGCACTTTGACCCTCTTTACTGTTGGCCTCTGTTTCTGCTCCCTACTAGTTTTGCTGACTACTTTTCTAACTTTCAATTCCAGCTTTGTTTCTTTCCATCTGGGTCCACACTTAGGTTCCCAGCCCCCTGACAAACTAGTTTAATCCTTCCCAACAGCACTAGCAAACCCCCCTGCGAGGATATTGGTCCCGGTTCTGCTGAGGTGTAACCCGTCCAACTTGTACAGGTCCCACCTTCCCCAGAATCAGTCCCAATGCCTCAGGAATCATCAGGTCAGCCAAGGTAAGAGTACAGGTTGAGCATCCTGAATCCGGAACCTTGAGACCGAGGCCGAGCCGGTTTTTGTGTTTTTCCGGACTTCGGAACGTGTTTCTGATGTCTGAAGTCCGGAAATATCACAACCTGGGCTTGGGCGTTTCCGGACTTCGGACATCAGAAACACGTTCCAAGTCCGGAAATACCTGGGCCGCTCCGCGTAGCGCTGATGCATTTCTCCGCCCCTCCCCTTCTGTTGAAGGGGAGGGACGCTGCGAGCTCTGCAGAGCATCCGATGGCCCACACTAGGCCACCAGGGCGACGTGGTGCCGTGGCTGCAGCCTGGCGGAAACACTTAGTGGAGCTGTGCAGATTAAGAAAGATAAAACACAACACTAAAGTTTTACTGCATCACTCGCATTTTTCATAGGATTTTTCAAAAAAGACAACAAAAGTTAATGGCTTTTGAAGTACAGGTTGAGCATCCAAAATCCAGAGTTCCGGATTCCGGAACATTTTACGGATTCCGGAACTCCGGATTTTGGACGCTCAACCTGTACTAGCATTCATCATTTTCCATACTTGTTAAATGCATGAGTATCAGTAACATCCACCTTGACCTCCCAGTGTTCCTCATCATGTCTTACTTTTCTGAGATTTCCTCGAAGAAGCATGAGACCCTTCATGTCATCTCCTTTCTCTCCAAATGTTGTTTAACTCACTCCCTTACAGGTGTAAAAGTTATGAAAGTCTCACTGAAACAGGGCTTTTGTCACCTGCTTAATGCAGCAGTAGCTTGTCAATTCATTTATGTTGCACATAATCTCCCAATATAGCCTGAAAAGAACCTGTATTATATAGATATTGTTTGCCACTGTCATTTTAACTACCACACTTGATGCTCTGGGCAAGTAGTTAGCACAACTCTGTAATTGTCTCCTTAGGAAAATGTAGCCTTCTGATGCATTGGCATCTTGACAAATTGAGATATGAATGTATTGGTGTTACGATGTGGTGCAATGGGTGTCTGCAGATTGGTGCTATTCTATGCCTATGGTTCTTTACCAAACTGGCATTCTTCTGGGCTTCCTCCACATTCTTGTCATCCTATTCCTTCTCAAAACATAAGTACAGTAGGATGCTTAGGGGAAAGGGTATTGTTGGGGATGGGGCAATGGCTGTCAAACTCAAGAGATGGCACAAAAATCTGTACCACCAGCAACAACCCTGTAGTCAGCAAAGTCTAAGTTCAGCAATCTTTGACAGCAAGAACTTCCACAGTAATTGGATAAGTTAATCAAATTCAATTGAAAATGGCCTCAAAGTAGCACCTTTATGTTTATGCATCTAGCAAGGTGCAATGCCATTGATATAATACCGTTAAAGTTTGGGGTTGGTAACCTGGTGTGTGGGGAGGGAAATTGAATGTTGTTATTACACCATCATTCCACAAGAATTTTAATGGTGAGGGCTGTTTTTTCGGTGAGCGCTGAAAGGTGTCTAAGAGCAGGATGGAGGAAAATACCAAAACCCCTCTAGTTATCTGGTTAGGAGCAGGATTGTAAGTTATAGGGTTAGGCACCAATTAAGATGATCAAATACACTACAGAACTTAATGATTCCTTTGCTGTTGAGGCTGGGAGGTGGTTGTCGCTGGAGGTCTGCAAGTTAGCAGTAAATGGGGAGAGATGTAAGGTTGGATGAATATTTTCCAGTTTTGCTTGATCACCCTTAGGAAGCAGTGAGTTTTTAAGCTGAACTTTCACTCAAGAAATTTAGTGAATGGGGTAGAGACCATGATAGGGTAGACTATGTGGTCTGTCAAAGGAGCAGAATTAACAGATTGTGTAGCCTGTTCTTGATCTATCCTTACGTTCTTAGCAGAGCAGACCAACTTTTAGAATAGACGCATATGAGCACAGACTGTCATGAACCTGGTGTATTTCCCTAGATAAGGTATTGTGTGTAACTCTAAATTGATGGGTGACAAATATTTTATGTTTATGCAGATTGAGCAAACATTGATACCAGTTAACAATTAGAACAGGATGATTCACTGACTTTTTATCAAGTGACACTATCTCTATATCTCTTTCCACCTTCTCTCTTTCTTGCATTTTCTGTATCTGCACTGGTATGTTGTGAATGGAAGTCCAGAGACCTCAGGAGGACCTGGTCTCCTGAGGGTCACAGGTGACAGTCTGTCTTATAAGTACTACAGGATTAGAGCATAAAGATATCAAGACTGCTGTGGGGATTAACTTTCTATTTACTCAAGGAAACAAATTTTTACCCAGAACCCCCTGGCAAACAATTGCTCACAGTCCTCTCCTTTTAGACTGTAACTATTTTTTCTGTTGAAATGAATTAACAGCAATCAGCACCAATTGGATTGTGTACAGATTCATAGGAAAGTGCCTAGAAATATTTAGCAGAGTGTTATTTGTGATCCATTTCTCTTTCGCTTGTGGTCTTCAACAGATTGCTGCTGCATTTAGCTCTGTGCCTCCAGTCACAACCTGCCTGGCTGTGGGACGTTGACCAGCCTGTGATTCAGTGCTGTTCTCTCTCCTTTTCCTGCCTCCCAGCAGAAAAACAAGTGGTTGTTATTAAAAGGCTCGGTGAGCCCAGTTTCCAAACAACAAGTGGAAGGACTCTATTAAAAAGAACTGTCTTAATTACCCTAGTGACATGATTGAAAAAAGGAACTCACAACAGGCTGAGGCCCAAGCTTCATTGCTTCATGGTGCAGCATGTTGGACCATTCCTGACAGCAGCCTTCAAGCAAGTAACTTTGTGAAAGCCCATTTGTCCGGTTTAGAAGTGTGTGTTTGTTTTGGGGGAGTGGTAACTCCTTTTTCTTTCAGCACATTTTCATAGAGGCAGAAAATTGTCTTCTTGTGCAGCTGGCGAAGAAAACAGGTTAATTTAATTTTATTCCAAACCTTTTCAGATGCAGCACCTCTCACACTCCTTGACAATATACGAAAAAAAGCACATCAGGTGATAGTTGATTCTTCCCTCACCTCCAGCCTCTTTGATGCAACATTTCTTGTCTTTCTTTATTTTACCGATACCACAATCACTTTCCTCATGTTCCTTCTAAGCTCCAATATACCATCTTATGCATTCTTCCTTCTACCTGCATTTCAAGATTCATTATACCATCTCCTACTTTGAATTTTTTTTTCAGGACTTCAACACTACGGAACTCCTTACCTTTCACAGTTTTCTCTTCATCCTACAATCCACAGGTATTATCCCAACTTTGCCATCACCTAACCACCACCTCTTGATTTTGTTTTCTCCTGCTCTTTTCAGCCTTGGTGCCATTTTGTACGATGGGCCTGGATCTTTCACCTCGGTTTCTCAATGAAACAAAGAAAAGAATTCAGATATTTAGGATCTGACACATCTGTTGCGATGAAAAGTTAATTTTTCTTGTTTTTTATTTGAGTATCTCAAAGGAACAATAGTGTATGAGGTAAATATAAATTATTTGTCAAGACATTACAGATATCCAAGAGCTCTTGTATGTGCTGATGACAACAAAATTGGAAAGATAGCCAGTAATGTTTCTGACACTGGAAGATATTGATTATTTGTGTGCGGTGAGAGATTTGGAAAATTCAATTAAAGGATTTGAGCAAAGGTTTCATAAATTTTTTTTCTTCCTACAGCATTGTTGTGTTTTAATCAATATTTTACTTTGCTATAGATTTTTTCTGAACATAAAAATAAATAACATTTAAACAGTTCTGCTTACCGCAGAAACAAATTTAACAATCTCTGAAAAGCTTGATCAGATGTTGTTACTGACTCGTACACACATTTGCTGGCTGTAACTCATTTAATTACTAATTTTATAGGTATTTTGTCCAAGGAGCTCTTATTTACTGTGACTTTGTGAGGGGGAAAAAAGAAAACCTCAGCATTAAAAAGAAATTGATTGGCAAGGTGCGATAATAAATAAACGGTGTGGAGTGGAGTTGGCAAAAACTCGTAGTTGTTGCCCTTTACCCCGGCTTTAAGCATGGTTCAGAGAAAACTGTTTAGTTCTCTTCTGACTCCTGACTATTAAGGGTCACTCTGTGAATTGAATTCTGGCAGCTCTGAATCGTTTGCAACAGGGACAGCAGTTCAGCCTATCATTGGCGTCTGATTTGACAGTTGCAGCTCCGAAAGGATCAAGTCTGAGAATGCAGTGAGGGTGGTCGGGGGAGGGGCTCAGTGTTGCCAAATAGTGCTTAGCAATAGAATAATTCCAATAAATGCTAATTAAGCACTGTCATCGCTTATTTCAGTAAGAAAACATATAAATCATATTATCCACTAACAAAAATCTAATTCATAAAGTTATCACTATTCATAAACAAAGTCATTTATTATTTAAAATAAACCCCCAATTTTACCCCTCCTCTTCTAAGCTCTTGCTGGAGTACGGTTCTGCAGCTGCCAGCTACCCTCTGCCCCCTTGTCCAAATGGCCATTCTTCATGTGTTAGCCTAAATGGTGATTGCTGTCAGTAGTCATCTGCTGGCAATGTTGCATATGAATGTAGGAATTTATAGGATCAGAAAAAGGTCATTAGGCATAATAGGCCTGCACTTTTCAGATTAATCTCCTACCCATCTTCAATCTCTCCACAAATACGTTTAGTTACCTCTTGAACCAATTCACACTGACCACCTTAATACCTTCCATGGTAAATTTCTTCCACAAGTCCATTACCCTTTAGATTGGACTCCTCCTTGCTCCTAATTATGCAATTTTTAGCTTGCAGTCCTTTGTGAACCCTTTGCTAAACTGAACAATTTGCTCGGTTAAACTTTATAAATTCTCTTAATCTGTAAAAAAAAAACTTCAATTCGGTCACCTCATCTTTTCCAAATAACACAAGCCCAACTTCGTTAGTGTTTCCTCATAATGTAAATTCCTGATACCCACTTAATTTTCATTGGTTGGTTTGAGCTTCAGCTCTTGGCATCATTGCATGAAGCCTTCATTTTGTCCACCTATTTGAGCCTTGGTTTCATCCTGGTTGGTTTTGCTGGTGGAACTATTAGATTACTATTGAAACTATTAGATTGCTATTGACAGATAGCAACTGGTTGCTAGTAGTTCTGTGGGAAAATAAAATTGAGCCTTGAATCTGTCAAAGTATTGCCTGGCCCTCTTCTGAATAGTGTAACGTCAACAGTTGATTTTTCCACAGCCTTTGCCAGAATAGTGTCACTTATCAAATCACCTTCACATATGTTTTAAAACGGAGATGAAATAAATCTACAAGACCTGTAATAAAGTAAAGCTGCTTAGATCTACATCATCTCAATGCCTCAGCATCCTCAAGCTGTTACTCACAGTTTAGGCTCACACATCAAGAATTGGCACTTGGACGAGGTACTCGACGATGGTCAATACCTGTGGAACTGTACTGCAGCCTTCAGGAGAAGGGGGAGAAATCAAAGGGAGAGCTAAATGCTGTCATTTTAATCTTACATCTTATGTTAATTGGACACAATATTAAAAGCAGAACTGATTGGGCGTGTCCCTGTAAAACAGTCCAGAATATCATGTATTCTAATTATCAGCATTTTAATTTTATAAATTCTGTACCCAGGGGAATGGCCCTTAGGAGTTTGGTGTGAATATGAAAGGGCAGATCATTGCAGCTGCCCGCTCATATAAATATATGACAGAAATGTCACTAAGCAAATCAATCTGTCCAGTAAAATGCCTGCAGGGACTGCTCCCACAGGTGCACACCAAGATACAGTTTCTAGCACCTAATTTAAATGCCATTTACCCAGACACACAGTTCTCTCCCACCAACCCCCTCTCCTGCCAAAGAAAATCTTGAATATTTGTGAACTTGGGTAAATCTCAGTTATTTGCAACTGAGGCGCAGAATCCCTTTAGTATTAAAGTCTATATTATTAAAAATTGTCTCTAATATTGTATGTCTGTATAATATTGTAGTATTAGAAAACTGCAGCAAGCTTGTAATGTTGCTGACTGGGCTATGCTAACCACATGACACCATAGACCAATCAGATCACTGGGGGAAAAAAATTCCATTTGTCTCACTCTGCCCAGCTGTATAAATTACTTCAAGCACTAGGTCCATTCCCTCCTACCCTTCATCAATTGACAGACCAAGCTCCACCCCAAGTGCTCCAGCCCTGTTCCATGTCCTCACAGCCTCACTGGATAGCTCCAGTATCACTCCCAGTGCCTGCAACTCCAGATCTTGCTCCTGTTATTTTCCTTGGCTCCATGCACCCTCTTCCCTTGCTCTCTCGGCTCCACATTTTCTCTTACCAACTTTTTCTTGGCTCCAAGTCCTGCTACTCAAGTTGGAGGCATGGAGAATGCTGCAGCAGATGGCCAATGCCAGTTTTAAGTGGGTGAAGAGCTTCAGAACCAGCTGTTTGCAGGCACACTAGTACTGCTCAAGGCCATGACTCTAGACCCATTGTACCATCATTAATGAGTCAACATGGGCGAGGGTACAAGTTCATGAGTATCCATTGCTTCCTACAAGCCTGTTCCGAGCATTCCCCAGCCCCTAAGGTTGTGGATGCTGGGTAAAATGACATTTTCAAGTCTGAGATCAATAGATTTTTGTTAGGCAAGGGTATCAATTGATATGGAGAAAAGACAGGTAAATGGAGTCAAGGTATAGATCAGCCATGATCTAATAAAACAGAAGAATAGGCTTGTGGGGGTGAATGGCCTACTCCTGTTCTTGGGTTCCTCCCCACTCTCTCCCAGTTCAGACCCCAATGTCTCATTTTTCTTCAGACAGCATTTCTCAGTCTTGCCTCGTCAGGTCCAGATCTCCACCTCTGGCCAGAAACATTTTGATTCATTTTTGATCCTTTTAAAAATGTTTTTAAAACATAGCTTTTAAAAACATAAAATATACAAATTCAGCAATCAGTAAAGGAACTTGCGTGAAAGACAGACACAATGGGAAAGATGCAGAAGAGAATGGATACAAATAGAAGGACAGACATGAGGGGTGAGAAAGAGTCAAGCAGGTAGAGACATAGAGAGAGAGAAAAAGAATAAAAGGCAGAGAGTGGGAGAGAGAGATGCAGGAACAGGGAACTTTAATTTTTGCCTGTGAGCAATGCCACGGGAGATCAAGTAGTATGTATACAAAACTAATGATGGAAGAAATTACTTCCGTTGCCTTTGCCTGAGAGTTAGAGGTAACATTTATATTTAAATTGGAAGGAAAATCTGGGGAAGAAATAAAATGTACTCCAGTATATGTCTGTGTAAAAAAAATTCTAAAAACATTTGTTGCCGTTTTTAAGTTTCCAGTCCTTGTGGAAAGTAGAAGCCAGCATTGACAACACCGATGGGAAGATGCTGTTAGCCTCATAGGGAGGGTATTTTGCTGAATGTATTTTTTTCTGGGGTTGTCTATCAGAGCCATCCTTGAGGGAAGGAGTCCCAAATTGCAGGTCTCCACTGGGACAGGATTTTTTTTTTTTAAATACTAACTTTTTAGGTAGGTATTGGGGAACAACACTATTTTCTTTCCACTTTTATTATATACAAGAGAGCAGTGATATTCATGATAGCCAATGATTGCTTTTGCAGTAGGATTGCAGCCTGTTTGACAGCTGGCATTTCCGAGATCCATTTTCCAGTTTTGCACCAGGTGGATCATATAACTCTCACTTTATCACCCTTAGAGGCCAATTGAAAGACAAAGTGGAAAAAAAACACACCCAAACACAAAACTAAGTTTTCCTACTGCGGTAACAACTTGGAGTGGACGGCCTGTGTGAATGTGACAGAGAACAGGCCGCTGGCGTTCGAGATCACTGCCATTTCTTCTGAGCATTCCTGAGCTGCTTGGCACCCGTGACCCTTGCCAAGCACATGATTAAGAGGAGATTTTCATTGCATTGCCCCCGAGGTGTCTCATTCAATGTATTGGGTCTGTCATTCGCTCAGAATGTCATGAATGTCATTTTCCAGTGCAGCTGGAGGGGGCAAAGAATCTTGCCCACCTCATGGTTGTGCTGTTTTCCAAATTCCAAAACCCAATAAAACACAAATAAACCACCGAGAAGAGATGAGAAAGCAGGTGGGAATGTCTGGCCTTCAGTAGGCCTTGACATCTTAATTTTATTTAAACATTTGCTAATGGATTTGTTGCTTTCACTGATAGTATTAGATTTTGTATTTATTTAATCTGTGCATAGGACATCACAACAAGAAGCTCCACATTGAAAGGTGGATGTAGTTTGGCATTGTCAGCAATTTAGTTTACATATTACATAAATATATTGAAGTGTTATATAAAATGTGATCTGTGATATATGTGAGATGTATATAAAAAATAAACTGCTGACCATGGCAAAAATATTATGCATTTCAAGCTCTGTGTGGAGAAATTTTCTGCACAAAAAAATCAAATGCGGATTTTGAACCAGCAGCTTCATCGGATACTATAATAAACTTTACAGATTTGCACAACCTCTCAAATCTTTTCTTCTGCATTTTTTTGTGCTCAACAAGGTGAGAGATGTTAATGCTGAGGAATGAACACACACTATCTAGTCCATGATCACTGTATCAGCATTAAGTAGTCCCTGTACAGCATCGGTCAGATGCAGCGTAAAGTTCCCTCTGTTTTGCTCCAACATGTCTCAACTCCAGAAGAATGTCCCAGTGCAACACATTCCCATTCTAGTCATCCTGTAGCCTCTCGGAGGGAGACTGACAACTTAGTACTGAATGAGCAGTCTGCACAGAGCGGGATTAAATGGAGTGGACTTAAACAGTGTTTCATTTGGGAATTTGGAACGAGTGGGAATTTCTGGTAAGTAGAAGCTGTAAAAAATGAAATTTAGTTTAAGATTTTGATTTTAACCTCGACTTTAAAAACTGTAGTTAGCAGAAGCTGCCTGCCAGTGGCAGTTAA
The DNA here is from genome assembly GCA_030390025.1 of Squalus acanthias. Taxonomy (NCBI): domain Eukaryota; kingdom Metazoa; phylum Chordata; class Chondrichthyes; order Squaliformes; family Squalidae; genus Squalus; species Squalus acanthias. The sequence goes on from CM059439.1 coordinate 56,069,073, forward strand.
CTGTCAGTCAGCTGTAAGTGTTTGTCTTGAATAGGCGCTAATCACCAGGAGCAGGGGAGCTGAGTAAACACTTGTAAATTGGGTGAGGCTCCTAGTGTATAAAAGTAAACATTTCTGCAGCGCACAAAGCAGTCTGCACAGAGCGGGATTAAACAGAGTGGACTTGAACAGAGTGTTTTGTTTGGGAATTTGGAAAGAGTGGGAATTTGGAGAAGAGGGGGAAGGAGTTGCTGCTTTTTGCCTACACTACTTGTAGTGCTTTGTGTTACAGGTAGCTATTTAATTTCAGTTCCCATAACTTAATCTAGATCAAGTAAGTAGTCATGAAACTACACTGTAAACTAAGTTATCTAATTACAAATTTAATTAAATAAAACAAGGTCATATAGGGATGGCAGTGCAGGTGGTGTGCCGCAACTGCACCATGTGGGAGTTTGTGGAGAGCATTATGATCCCGGACAACCATGTTTGCAATAAGTGCCTGCATCTTGAGGAACTTCAGCTCAGAGTTAAATGCTGGAGTCTGAGGTGCAGACACTGCGGGGCATCAGGGATGGGGAGAGTTACCTGGACACTTTGATCCAGGAGGCAGTCACATCCCTTAGGTTAGGTAGTGGTACAGGTCTGGTTAGTGGTCAGGGACAGGAGGGTGTGACTGCACCTCAGGCAGGTAAGGGGACCCCAGGTGCAGTGCTGGACGAGCCTCAGCCTTTGCCCTTGTCCAACAGGTATGAGGTTCTTGCTGCCTGTGTGGATGAGGGAAAAGCCTGCAGGATGGATGAGCAAGTTGAGCACCATGGTGCAGGAGGCTACTCAAGTGGGGGGAGTGAAAGGGAATGTAGTTGTGGTAGGGGACAGTATAGTCAGGGGGATAGATACTGTTCTCTGCAGCCACAACAGAGAGTTCCGAAGATTGTGTTGCCTGCCCCAGTGCCAGGGTTAAAGACATCTGAACTTGGAGTGGGATGGGAAGGATCCAATTGTCATGGTCCATGTAGGAACCAACGACATAAGCAGAACTAGGAATGAGGTTCTGCTGAGTGAGTTTGAGGAGCTAAAAGCAAATTAAAAGGCAGAACCTCAAAAGGTAATAATCTCTGGATTGTTACCTGAGCCATGTGCAAATTGGCATAGGGACAAACAGATTAGAGGTTTAAATGCGTGGCTCAAAGAGTGGTGTGGGAGGAAGTGGTTTCAGTTTATGGGGCACTGGCACAAGTACTGGGGAAAGAGGGAGCTGTTCCATTGGGACAGGCTCCACTTAAACTAGGCTGGGACCAGTGTCCTGGCGAACCGAATAACTAGGGCAGTAGACAGGACTTTAAACTAATGAAGGATGGAGGGGGGAGGGGATTCAGGAAAGAGTAAATTTAAAAGTGAGAGAAATGTCAAGGCTCTAGAGCAGAGTAGAGTTTTGGGTAAAAATAAGCAGAGTGGGTCAGGAAGGGACAGAGAGTAACAAAGGTAATAAGGCATCAATGACTAAGGTGACATCAGGGAAAAATAGCTAAAGGCACTATATCTGAATGCGCGAAGCATTCACAACAAAATAGATGAATTAATAGTGCAGATAGAAATGAATAGGTTTGATCTAATAGCCATTACGGAGACATGGTTGCAATGTGGCCAAAGTTGGGAACGAATTACTCCAGGATACTTTAACTTTTAGAAGAGATAGGCAAAATGGAAAAGGAGGAGGGGTAGCCTGATAATAAAGGATGGGATAAAGACAAGAGAGAGAAAGGATCTTGGGTCCAAAAATCAAGAAGTAGAATCGGTTTGGGTGGAGCTAAAACAACAAGCAGCAGAAAACATTGGTGGGAATTGTTTATAGGCCCCCGAACAGTAGTTGTAATGTAGGGCAGAGTATAAATCAGGAAATTAGAGGCACATGTAACAAGGGTAATACAGTGATCAGGAGGGACTTTAATCTACATATAGACTGGGCAAACCAAATTTGCAGTAATAGTGTGGAGGACGAATTCATGGAATGTATGCAAGATAGTTTTCTAGATCAGTATGTTAAGAACCAACTAGGGAACAGGCTATTTTAGCTCTAGTATTGTGCAATGAGAGAGGGTTAATTAATAACCTTGTAGTAAAGGAGCCTTTAGGGAAGAGTGAGCATAATATGATAGAATTTTATACTGAGTTTGAAAGTGATTTAGTTAAATCCAAAACTAGGGTCTTAAATCTAAACAAAGCAAACTACATGGAGTATGAGGTGCGAGTTGGCCAAGATCGATTGGGAAACTACATTAAAAGGTATGATGGTAGACAAACAATGGCTAACATTTAAAGAATTAATACATAATTTACAACAAATATACATTCCTTTAAGGCACAAAAACCCCACAGGAAAAGTGGTCCAACTGTGGCTAACAAGAGAAGTTAAAGATAGTATTAGATCAAAGGAAGAGGCTTATAATGTTGCCAAAAAGAGTAAGCCCGAGGATTGGGAGGATTTTGGCATTCAGCAAAGGAGGACCAAGAAATTGATAAAGGGAAAATAGAATGAGTAAACTAGCGAGAGACATAAAAACAGACTGTAAAAGCTTCTATAGGTATGTAAAAAGGAAAAGATTAGTGAAAGTAAATGTGGGTCCCTTACAGGCTGAGACAGGAAAAATTATAATGGGGAATAAGGAAATGGCAGAGAAATTAAACAAATACTTTGTGTCTGTCTTCATGGAAGATGCAGCAAAAGACTTCCCGGAAATAGTGGAGAATCAAGGCTGCGAGAATGAGGAACTGAAAGAAATTAGTAAAAAAAAAAATACTGGAGAAATTAATGGGACTATAAAAGCCGATAAATCCCCTGGACCTGATGGCCTACATCCTAGGTTTTTCAAAGAGGTGGCTATAGAGATAGTGGATGCATTGGTTGTCATTTTCCAAAATTCCACAGATTCTAGAATGGTTCCCACGGATTGGAAGGTGGCAAATGTAACCCCACTATTTAAGAAAGGAGGGAGAGAGAAAACGGGGAACTACAGACCAGTTAGCCTGACATCAGTAGTAGGGAAAATGCTAGAATCTATTATTAAGGACGTGGTAACAGGGCACTTAGAAAATAACAATAGGATTAGCTAGAGTCAACACGGATTTATGAAAGGGAAATCTTGTTTGACAAATCTGTTGAGTTTTTTTGAGGTTATAACTAGCAGAATAGATAAGGGGGAACCAGTGGATGTGGTGTATTTGGATTTTCAGAAGGCATTCGATAAGGTGCCACACGAGGTTATTAAACAAAATTAGGGCTCGTGAGATTGGTGGTAATATACTAGCATGGATTGAGGATTGATTAATGGACAGAAAAGAGAGAGTAGGAATAAACAGGTCATTTTTGGGTTGGCATACTGTAACTGGTGGGGTACCACAAGGATCAGTGCTTGGGCCTCAGCTATTCACAATCTACATCAATGATTTGGATGAAGGGACCAAATGTAATGTATCCAAGTTTGCTGATGATACAAAGCTGGGTGGAAATACAAGTTATGAGGAGGATGCAAGGAGGCTTCAAGGGGATATAGACAGGCTAAGTGAGTGGGCAAAAACATGGCAAATGGAATATAATGTGGAGAAATGTGAAGTTATCCACCTTGGTAGGAAAAATAGAAAAGCAGAGTATTTTTTAAATGGTGAGAGATTGGGAAATGTTGGTGTTCAGAGGGACCTGGGTGTGCTTGTACACGAATCACTGAAAGTTAACATGCAGGTACAGCAAGCAATTAGGAAAGCAAATAGTATGTTGGCCTTTATTACAAGAGGATTTGAGTATAACAGTAAAGACGTCTTACTGCAATTATATAGGGCCCTGGTGAGACCACACCTGGAGTATTGTGTACAGTTTTGGTCTCCTTACCTAAGGAAGGATATACTTGCCATAGAGGGAGTGCAACGAAGGTTCACCAGACTGGTTCCTGGGATGGGGGGATTGTCCTATGAGGAGAGATTGAGTAGACTAGGCCTGTATTCTCTAGAGTTTAGAAGAATGAGAGGTGATCTCATTGAACCATACAAAATTCTTATTAGGACTTGACAGGGTAGATGCAGGGAGGATGTTTCCCCTGGCGGCAGAGTCTAGAACCAGTAGTCGGTCTCAGGATAAGGGGTCGGCTATTTAGGACTGAGATGAGGAGAAATTTCTTTACTCAGAGGGTGGTGAATCTTTGGAATTCTCTACCCCAGAAGGCTGTGGAGGCTCAGTCGTTGAGTATATTCAAGACAGAGATCGATAGATTTTTGAATATTAAGGGAATCAAGGGATATGGGGATAGTGCAGGAAAGTGGAGATGAGGTAGATGATCAGCCATGATCTTATTGAATGGCGGAGCAGGCTCAAGGGGCCAAATGGCCTACGCCTGCTCCTATTTCTTATATTATGAGATCTGGAGCCGAATGGTCCTGGCAGAACCCAAACTGAGTATCAGTGATGACAAGGTTAGTTCTGGAGCACAGCTCTTCAACACTACAGCAAGGATGCTGTTGAAGCTCAGAGCCTTTGCTGCGTCCAGTGCACTTAGCTGTTTCTTCATAGTACAGTACTTGGAATGATTCGAATTAGCAGAAAACTGGCACCTGTGATGGTGGGGACCTCAGGAGGAGGCCGAGAAGAATCATCCATTCAGCATTTCTGGCTGAAGATGGTTGCAAATGTTCTTATGTTTAGACAGTTATGTGCAATGGGCCAATGCCCACTAAGAACTGGGTTGAGAATTTTTTTTTTATTTGTCTATGGGATGTGGGCGTCGCTGGCAAGGCCAGCATTTATTGCCCATCCCTAATTGCCCTTGAGAATGTGCAAACTCATTTAACAGTTAACTGTGTGAATCCCCCAGTGGCTCAGTTGGTAAGGGTAGCATGCAACTGAGTCGAGCTATATCAACCAGAAGGTGCTGTGTTCAATTCCATGTGTGTTAATGGATTTCAGCCTGGATAGCAGTAGGGGCACTGCAAATGGCCTCCACTCTGCTTGATTGGAAAAAGAGGGGGTTCCCACTCCTGATCACTATCCATCGACTCCTGCTGGAAAATATACAAATGTAAATCTCAACTACCAGGAGAGGACTTGGCTATGATACCCCCATAATATAACTGGCTAGACTCCCATGAAAAGTTACCTCTTGGGTGAAGATAGTGGAGGAGGCACAATATCACAGCAGGAGTAAAATCCACATTTTCAGGAGCAAGGGAAATAATTGGTCAAGAAATATGCAGAGGATGTGGACAAAAACAGAATTGAATCTAAGCAAGACTTATGCTTCTATTACCGACTGACATTCTTTACAAAATGCTGAAGATACTGGGGGGGGGAAAAAAAGGGTCCTGTCACTTTGGAGTTAGCCTTCATTAGATTTTGTTTTTGTATCTTTTTGTCTAGCCATGGAGGAGGACAGCGTGTTCTCAAACCACCGCCTATGCTTCTCGGTTTTCCTGCAGCCAGCAAGCACACAACAGCTGATCGCTGCTCTCCTTATTTAGCCTTCTCTTTGCAAAGTATGGTGCAGCTCAAAAGCTGAGCAAACTGGAGTATAGAATGGGCATCATCCTTTGTTTCTTCCCCATCTCTCTCGAAGGCAGTGGCTGATGCTCAGGTGTGGTTATCGCTGGATGTCATTTGGCCTTAATTATCTCGTGTAAGTGTAGAACCTTGAACAATGAATGGCAACAGAATATTAATCATGGGAGGCATCACATGCAAAACTCAATCTTGTCCTCACCAGATGTTCAAACACATGCACTTTCCAGCAGAAGTCACTGGATAGTAATCAGGGGCAGGAGTCCCGGCTGATTTCTCACCTCCTTAAACCCACGATGCTGTGACCAAATGTAGCAACCCAGTTGTTGGCCTGGCTGAGATCAATTAGCTCAGTATAGACCCAGGATCCCTAGCTCAGCTACATACCGCATGGAGCATTTGCCAACTGATCCATTAAACATAGAAACATAGAATCTAGGAGCAGGAGTAGGCCATTCGGCCTGTCGAGCCTGCTCCACCATTCAATACGATCATGGCTGATCATCCAAATCCAGTACCCTGTCCCTGCTTTAATCCCCACAGTACACATATCCCACCCTACCCCCGTAACCCCACATATTTAATTCCCCCTAACATATCCCATCCTATCCCCATAACCCCACATATTTAATACCCCCCTAACACTAAGGGTCAATTTATCATAGCCAAATCAACCTAACCCGCACATTTTTGGACTGTGGGAGGAAACCGGAGCACCCGGAGGAAACCCACGCAGACACGGGGAGAATGTGCAAACTCCACACAGACAGGCACCCGAGGTCAGATTCGAACCCGGGTCCCTGGCGCTGTGAGGCACCAGTGCTAACCACTATGCCACAGGCAGACACTGATCTACGGTGTAGAATTTATTTTGTTTTTTTTAAAAAGATAGTATTTCCAATTTGGATTTAAAACAGCAGCTTTTATTTACTGTGCTTTACAGACAACATAATTAGTTCTTAACGGGTTCTGACGAAAGGTCATCGACCTGTAACGTTAACTCGGTTTCTCTCTTCACAGATGCTGCCTGATCTGACGAGTATTTCCAGCATTTTCTGTATTATTTCAGATTTCCAACATCTGCAGTGTTTTGCTTTTGTAATTAATTCCGAGTTTTGCAGTGCAATAAAAACGACTTGTCTTTTACTTCACTTTCCGTTGATGCTTCTTGTATACAGGCTCCGATAGATGCAGAATGTTGAAGTACATCAGAAAGATCAAGAAGTGGATGCAGGAAAATAGGGACACCAGGACAGGGAATAAGTCTGGCTGTTGTGGGGGAGGAACTAGTGTTGCACTCATTAAACTCAGTGTCGCCATGGCAATTACTGATAGAAGGAACTGTAGGAATAAAAGAAAAAGCAGTTTTAAAAAAATATATATATTTTAAGTCACATTTTTAAGTGCATCTTTTAAGGCTGTAAAGCCCAAATATTAGAACACACTTACGCTTGCTAATCTGCAAATATAACGTCCTGTACACACTTCCTTCGCCCTGCATCCTTACTATATTGAAATGCTCATCAACCGTCTTCTACTTCGGCTCAATGTTTCCCAGGATGTCAAAACTGTGGAATGACTTGCCTCGCTCAGATTCCCTTCTACAATCTATAGACTCTTTAAATCTAAGTTTACTGTTACCTAAGCATTAGTTCTTGATTTATTTTGCCTTCTCTGCTCCCCTTTTCAACCCTGGTGGTGTCCTGCACCATTGGTCTTCACCCTTCACCTAGGTTTCTTGATGAAAGAAAAAAAAAATTAAAAACTGTTCTCTAAATTCAATCCTTTTTTGATGATGGGTCATTGGGTAAAAGAAAGACTGCCTTGCATTTATATAGCCTCTTTCACGACCACCGGACATCTCAAAGTGCTTTACAGCCAATGAAGTACTTTTTGGAGTATAGTCACTGTTGTAATGTGGGAAACGCGGCAGCTAATTTGCGCACAGCAAGATCCCACAAACAGCAATGTGATAATGACCAGATAATCTGTTTTTGTTATGTTGATTGAGGGATAAATATAGGCCAGGACACTGGGGAAAACTCCCCTGTTCTTTTTCGAAATAGTGCCACTATTTACATCCACCGGAGAGCGCAGACGGATCGTCTGTTTAACGTCTCATCCGAAAGACGGCACCTCCGACAGTGCAGTTCTCCCTCAGCACTGCACTGGTGTGTCAGCCTAGATTTTTGTGCTCAAGTCTCTGGAGCGGGACTTGAACCCACAACCTTCTGACTCAGAGGCGAGTGTGCTATCCACTGAGCCACAGAGGACTCTTGCCTCAGGTCAGAAGGTTGTGGGTTCAAGTCCCACTCCAGGAGACTTGAGCACAAAAAATCTAGGCTGACACTCCAGTGCAGTACTGAGGGAGTGCTGCATTGTCGAATGAGACATTAAACTGAGACCCTCTCAGGTGGATGTAAAATATTCCATGGCACTATTTCGAAGAAGAGCAGGAGAGTTCTCCCCAGTGTCCTGGACAACATTTATTCCTCAACCAACATAAAAAACAAATGATCTGGTCATTACCTCATTGCTGTTTGTGGGACCTTGCTCTGCGCAAATTGGCTGCAGCATTTCCCATGTTACAAGTGACTACATTTCAAAACTACTTCATTGGCTGTAAAGTGCTTTGAGACGTTCTGAGGTCATGAAAGGGACTATATAAAAGTAAATCTTTCTTTTATCATTTTCTCCCAACATTCCATCTTCTACAACAGCCATCTTTACAGCATCTTTGAGTGTGTTTGCCAGTTTGGTGCTAGTTTGTGCCAACTGCTGGGCAGCTTTGGGCTGAGGGCCCATAACTACAGAAACTGGGCTGAAATATCTTCAGATTCATCTCATGCAAAGACCCGTTTGGAATTATTCAAGATGTAGAATGTCAAACTGGGAAATTAAATGTTTACCCCCACTTTTGTCATCTAGTGCCAACATTAGGTATTTCCTCATTAAGTACTACATGCATTATATACAAAGTAAAGTTCTCTCTCCTCTGCCTCATCAACATAACTTAACTTCAACCTTAGAAATGCACCCCATTGTGATATTTTCCATTTCCTGCAGCAGCCATCCTTATAGCCAATTTAGCGCTAATTAACTTCCATCCAATTGGTCTGAGCTGAATTGTAACCCAGGTCCCAGAGGTGACAGGGTAAGGTGTGAGCCCATTGTTCTAATGCTCCACACTTCAAAACAAATTTAAAACAATGATTTTTCAAAAAGCCGTTGTTTATAAAGCATAGAGGATACTTACTGCAAGTTTTGCAAGACATGGTGGAATTGTGAAGTGTGGAATGTACCTCCTTACGACCTGGGAAAATGGCTGGAGTTGCAGATCCTCCACCGACACTTTTTCAAATGCAGACAGCAACTTTGTTGTGACGAGGAGGAAGGCCAAAGAGGTAACAGTGTAAGGAAGGAGCAGCCCATCCTTCAACAACAGGGGAAACATACTGCGAGGACACAACAAAATAAAGAATGTGGAAATGAGCAGCATTATTCCTACTCAGTGGTACTACAAGAAATATAAAACTCGGAGTTAAAACTACATCCTTGGATTCAGTATTGGCATCTGAAGATTAACAACACTAATATCAGCACCAATTTTTACTCTTTAGTGGACATATGGTAAGGCGGCCAATAAGTTGGGCTGATCTATGAATTAGGAACAAGCCTTTTGGGCAGTTCCCAAAAAAAAATTGGGTGGTGCCCAAGGCTAAAAGAAGAAATGTCTTTCAGCACAAGCTTTGGAAACACAGTGGCCCAAATATCTTATGAATGTTTAAAAGAGAAATAATGCGACTTTTATTTACGAAAATTACATGCAAGGGACAGGATTTACAAAAAGACCCATTTTTACATCTGGAGTTCTTCTCACTTTAAACAGGAGGGGAAATGGAGAAACATCTATAGGTAAGGCCAACTCACTTTCACAGAATCTATTAGTTAGCATCCATACAGAGATTTGACAGAAAAAAAAAGCTGACCTTACCTAAAAGTTGACACGAGCAAAAACCAAGTTGCCATGAAGGGGATTTCATGTAGAAACAATAATACGGGTCTGAAAACAAAGAACAAAATTTTGCACAGAGCTGAACTGAAAATATGGAGAAGGGATGTTTGGGTAAACACATTGCCTTGCCTTACGTGGTACAGAGCCATACAGACAAGGAAGGTCAGAGGTTCAATCTCAGTCTGTGCTCCTTTAGCTGAACTCTACCTGGGCAATGGTAGGGGTTTAACAAATGGTCTCAATATTTTGGGTAGGGTGAGGAAATATCAGCCAAGGATCATGCTCCTGGTCACTCTCGCATGAGCTCAGCTGAAAAGTGTATATATTTTAATAGGGTTGGGCCCTCAGTGATGCCCTCCACAGTCAGATAGTCCATTTGCATTCACTATCTGACAAATAACCTTACATTCTCTATCTGTTGAGCAACCTGCTCACACTTGCTGTCTGGGCAACATGAAGAATAGCCACCTGGAAGGGGTAGAGTGCCATTAGCATCACCTGACTGTATCCCAGCACCAGTCAGTGCTCTCAGGAAAGAAGTGGAGAAAATATGCAACTTCCTACTAATTTTGGCTCTCCCCGCCCATCAGTATTGATGGCAGAGAAGTGCTACAAGCCTTACTGCTCAGGAAAAATCTCAGGAAGGCAAGAAAGTGCGTGTTTGAACGTTGAATGAGAACAGGATTGGGGCCATCTGTGATACTCTGCTGAGTGTTAGCGTGGCTCAGTTGGTAGCACTCTTGCCTCAGTGAAAAGCTTGTGGGTTCAAGTCCACTCCAAAATTTGAGCACATGATCTAGGCTGGCACACCAATGCAGTAGTGAGAGAATGTTGCATTCAAGAAGTGCCATCCTTCAGATAGACATTGAACTGAGGCCCTGTTCTTCTAATGGTTCAAGGGGATGTTAAAGATCCAATAGCACTATTTAAGGAAGCGGAAGAGTTCTTCAGGTGCCCTGGTCAACATTCTGCTCTCAACCAACCCTGCCAAAAACAGATTAATTGGTTATTCATCACGTTCCTTTGTAAGATCTTCCTGTATACAAAATGGCTGCTACATAACAGTCACTGCACTTCAAAGTAACTCATTGTATGTGAAGTGCTTGAGATATTTCTAAGTGCTTGAGATATTTCTAAGAAATGGAATGAGATGGCATTTAAGTGCAGGTTCCATTCCCCCCCTGGTTGAATAGGCTGCCTACACTGCCTGGGCTCACGTGATGAATGGGCACTTAGGTAAAATATCAGTAAGTGGCCGATGCCTATAGAACCATACCCCAGCAAGAGTCAGTGCCTTCAGGAAGGGAGGGAGAAAATTAGAACCAAAAATATATAATTTTAAAATAAGATATTGAGTCAGGGAGGCAAGACTGTAGCCAAGCTTTGTAAATTATTCCCATCGAATGAGCTTTGGGCAGAGGCAGCTCTGTTAATTTTATGGCAGCAAAGAGCCCACTGACTGACTATCTGCCTCAAGGTAGGAATGAGAAAGAGCAGATGACTGTGTTTGAACAAACTGACGGGTTGATGTGTTAACTGGCAGGAATATCAGTCATCAGATTAGTCAGTAACCATGGAATAATAATTTAATCTCGTTATTTTCAGCCCGATAAGTAATAGACATTTTATAAATGAATGCTCTGTTCGTTTTAGCTACTGCATGCAGTGTTGCATAACATATTCTGTCCAATTCTCTTCTATAAATGAACATATATTAATTTCAATACAAAAATTAAATCTTTCTCAGACCAGGTTCCTGAACAGGCTGATTCATACTGGCGTATGGTCCCTCAAGTGCTGGCATCCGCCTGTACTTCACCCCATTGTCTATTCTTCATGCTGGAGCCTAGAGAGTCATTAAAAAAAGGCCATTTATTTGTGTGTGTGCGCGGAACATCACAGAGGAGGTTGATCTTATTGTCTGAAAACGTTCATTTCCTAGCAAGGCTCCCTGAATAGCCACCAGGAGTAGGAACCCTGCCTAATTTCCCCCTCCCTAACCAAAGGTCGCTGAGGCCAATTGTAGCACCCCACCAACTGTCCTGGTGGGTAACTCAGCAAAGGCCAGAGACAAAACCAGGAACCTTCCTAATCTTTAATGGTCTAATACTACAGCACACAGTGCATTTACTCACTGAGCCTTCAGGGCATGTCAATCAAAAGTCATCATGTAGACAATTACCCAATGCCTGCAACAAATCAGCTGTTCATGAGCTTGAAGTATCAGCTTGCCTCAGTAGTCATCATCTGAGTCAGCAGGTTGAGTTCAAGCCCTATTCCAGGATTTGAGCACATAATCTAGATTGAATATATAATTTGGATTATGTTGGAAATTTATCGATGTAGTAGTTATGACACAGCTACTATGTCCTAATCACTGAAATTTTTTAAAAATAAGCAATTCCTTAAACAAGATAATGTGCTGCTTTGCAATATATTCAACTTGTACTCGCAGGACATGGAAACTACAATGTAATAATTGAAAAAGACACATTTCTGTCTAAAACACTCAAATATATTGCACATGATGTTCATTATAACATCTTCATCAGTCATGTGCTCATAGTTCACACCTCTTGTATTCCTTACAGCATTGATTACTGCAACCACCACAAAATAGAGATTGGGTTCACAGAGCATACACAGGTCAGTCTGTTGTGTATAATGAAACATGTCTTCCAGTTACAAAGAAAGGCAAGAAAGTTAATCTTGATTTCATTGTTAAAAAGGAGACTTTGAGATGACCTAATTGAAGTTTTGAAGATTAAGAATGGTACTGACAAAATTGATCCAGGCAAATTGCTCATTGAGGGGTTCAAAGGCCATGGGGTAAGTTAAAAATTACTAAGTTAGGGCTAAGAAGTTAGGTAAAATGGTTTTCACACAGTGTAATAGATCTGTGGAATAAGTTGCTGGGGAAGGTCATTGAACCAGACAGCATAAGGAGGTCTGTTTCTGAAGAGAACAGGGACTGAGGGATATGAGAAAATGGGTAGGTAGGGTTGGTCTATCAAAAAGGGTTCGGGTTGTTGACCCTGATGGACCTTTCCAATTCCTAAAAATTCCCATGTTATCTTTTAAAGTGAACTAATCTCTATTATTTTACTGAAAATCTTGCAATATCATGAGGAATGTGAAAAAAAGATTAGAATCTTATCTATAAAGAAACATACACAATTTTTTCTTAAATTGATGGGTGACAACACTTGGGCCCGTATTTTCCGATCGGAGGCTTCCTGCGTGCGGAGGCCTCCGATCTGGAAAATATCTACGCCTTTACCCGAGGGCTCCAGAGGTCCGGCCATTTCCGATCCTGGGCCTCTCCACGACGAAATGCGCAGGGTCCCAGGTATCCCAGGGGCGCATGTGGTTCGCAAACATCCCTGGGATCACGTGGGCCATGGGGAGCCAATGGGAGAAGGGAATCTCCCTTCATACTTTTGACAGATAGACCTGTCAAAAGTATGAATGGAGATCACTCCAAAAACACATCAAAACGTTAAATACATTTTTTTTTTTAATCACGTTTTTAAAATTAGTTAAAATTACATTAAATATTTTAAACAAAAATTAAATTTTTTGAAAAAAAATTAAGTTTTTTTTACAGGGTTAAAAATAAACTTACATTTTTTAAAAAGTATTTTTAAACTATAAATGAGTGAAAATTTACTTTTCTTTTAAACATTATGCTGGTAAAAGCAGGCCTTACACCTGCTTTTACCAGGCGTAAGATTTTTAAGGGATTTCAGCAGGCAGAGGTTCTGCAGAAAGCGGAACTCTCCACCCACAGAGGCCCTTCTCCAGGGCAGGCGTGCGAACTGTCAAGAGGATTCTTGACAGATCGGAAGTGTCGGTTTTCAGCGCATGTGCTTCGCATGCCTGAAACTGGCATTTGCGAGGTCCCTACGGGTGTGTACACACCTCGTACACACCCGTAGGGATCGGAAAATACGGGCCTTGGTGTATGAAGGAGTATTACTTATGATTTGACACTGGGGAACATTTCTGCAAAACATGCCTGCGCGACTTTTAACTTCAACCCCCCAGACCTCCACGTTGCCTCCAGCTGAGCTGCAGTTCCTCACCCAATTAACTGTTCATGTGTGAGCCCTTGCAGGGAGGGTTAATGGACTGTTGGGTTGCGCCATCCCAAACCCAATGTCCTCATAAATGTGCCCTTTCCAGCAGGGAGCACTGCTTACTGATCAGATTCAAGGGCCTTGCTTGATTTATATTTCTCTCTCTCTAGCCTGGGAAATTGCTGCCCTAGCCAAGATCAACTAACAGCACAAATCATGAAGTGAACATGGGAACTTCCAGGTCTATTATATCGCAATACTACACCAGGCTGAAAATTTACTCATTTAACCATTGGGAAAGCTCGACCAGTAGTTTTAAAACAAAACATAGTAACAAGTAATAACAGACACAGCAAGCAAACAGCCTGTTGAACGTTAAGGAATTCAGTAGAATAAAGCCTGCCTTTAATTAAATATTTCTAAATTTACTAAATTGTGCAAATCCCTTTCATTATACTGGATCTTCGGTTATGTTTCATAGTTTGTAACATCTAGAAGCTGAAATATTAAGTGCCACATACCTCAACTAAAATACAACATGCTCCTTTCAAGTCAGCTGACTGCCTCCAATGTCTGATTCCATTAATTTTAAATATCACAACTAACCAATTTTGAACACTAAACCAAAGCGCATGACAATCTGAAGATCTGAACTCCCTGTGCTACTTAGACAGTACAAGGGCCTCAAGTAACTTAAATGGGAAGCTTACTCACTGAGTCAATGTTACAATGGCACACTTAATGACACACGCCCCTTGTTACTATGTTGAGATAATAAAGAAAGTCTTTGATTTCTATAGCGCCTTTCACGACCTCAGGACGTCCCACTTTACAGCCAATGAAGTACTTTTTGAAGTGTAGTCACTATTTTAATGTAGGAAACATGGCAGCCAATTTGCGCACAGCAAGCTCCCACAAACAGCAATGTGATAATGACCAGATAGTGTTTTAGTGATGGTGACGGAGGGATAAATATTGGCCGGAACACCGGGGATAACTCCCCTGCTCTTCTTTGAAATAGTGCCATGGGATCTTTTATGTCCATCTGAGAGGGCAGACGAGTTTAACGTCTCATCCGAAAGACGGCACCCCCCAACAGTGAAGCACTCCCTCAGTACTGCACTGGAGTGTCAGCCTAAATTTTTGTGCTCAAGTCTCTTGAGCAGGACTTGAACCCACACCCTTCTGACTCACGAGGCGAGAGTGCTACACACTGAGCCATGGCTGACACTAATGATTTAGAGACAGTCTGGAAACAGACATTGTGTGTAAATCTCCTCTTGCCCCTGGCATGACATGAATGAGCAAACTCCCACATTTTGTATTCATGTACTGGAATGGAACACGATGTTACGTAAGGGATAGTAGAACTAGGGATGGCTGTGTGGAACAGGGAGACAAAGAAAAATGGGAAGGGGAGAAAATACCCTTTAATAAAAATTATAATACTGCCCCAAGATTAAAAAGGGATACTACAAGTGCCTGATGAGGTAGTGGACCATACAGACTAGGAAGGTCGCAGATTCAATTGCTCATCTGTACTTTAGCTGGTCTTAGCTGAGATAGCAGTTGCGGTGCTATAATTAGCCACAGCTGATATAAGGAAGGTTAAAGAAACCAGCCGGCATTCCCACTCCTGATTGCTGACCTGTGAATCCCTGCTAGAAAGTGCGTACCTAACAAAGAGGGGCACAGGCTAGTTTGCCATGTCCCTCCCCAGAGTTGAACAACCCATGAACATTCACTATCTAGACTTGCACATTAAGAACGGCCACTTGAGTGAGGTTTTGGAGAGCTGCTGGCACTTATGCAATTATATCCCAACAAGAGTCAGGTGAGAAGGGGAAATTGGGGGCGGGGAATCTTAAAATTTCTGGTTTAAAACACCTCATAGTTTTAACTAATTTACCGCTAATACTGGCAATTCCTTAACAAGTCCTAATAAAGTGACAGCAGCAAGAAGAGAGAACTCTCACTTATTTACTCTGTGGTTCATCACATGGTTTATCAGTTTGTATCTCACAGGAGGTTAAAATAACAGATTTCCAAAACTTACAAAGCAGCCAGAAGTATAGACTTCTCGTGAACTTGGAAGGAAAACAGGAAGAATGACAAGGAACAATTCACCTAGAAATTGCAAAAGTAAAAAAGGATTTTAACTTCAGTTTGTGCCAATTACAAATTGCAAGAAATATTCAATGTGATTTCTCCCACCGCCCCCAGCTTTCTTCTCTTCTAAAGGCACCGACTCATGCTAGGGTACAGTTTCACAAATGCCAGCAGCCCTCTGATACTTCAGTGTGGGCTTAGGCCAGTGTTAATTATTAGTCATTACCCAGTTAATGAACCACTCTTGGGAATGCGTCAACAGAGAGGTGGGATCCCGGTCTGTTCCTGTGATTCTCTATACACACAGGCTCCTAATTTCAGTTATACAACTGGGGGAAGTTGCCAAGTGGAATCCAGGCGCTCCTGCCACCATTTTAATAGTGCACTTTCACTTGATGTATGGAAGCTGGAATAACGCTGCCTCCTAACAGAAATAACTTACATTCTTTTACAGAAGTGGAGAGAGATCATCACTGAATCCCAGCTCAGTCAATATTCAACAGTCAGGCGGGTCATGAAAGATGGCCCAGTGACACAAGGAACACCTAGTCTATTGAAGAACACAGCTGAAGGGGAGGTGGGCTGCAAATGACCCCCAGACTGTATTGAGTATCACTGACTTAGACAGCATCAGTAAGCTATTCAACAAGAGGGAGCACCCTGTATCAACTCGTATACACAGAATAGCCATCAGGAGTGGAAGCTCTGGCTGATTTCTCCTTCCTAACCTGGGGCACCAAGGCCAATTGTACCATCCCGCATGATGCGCTGGCGGAGATCGGCTAACTTTCACACTAAAGGTTCAACCAGGACTTTCTGGGGGGTGTGTCTTGATACGATACCACACCACGTGGTACCTTTTCCTCAACGCCATGAAGGAGCCTTCAATATATCTTTTGTGCCAAATCAGTGGTACTCAAAATATGGTCCGGTAGCCAGTTGCAGTCTGGCTACCAGTCACCTGGAGGTTTCAGCAGACATGCTTCTCCAGGTGGCTCCAAGCCTCCATTCACGAACTCAATACAATAGCAAAATACTGCGGGTGCTGGAAATCTGAAATAACAGAAAATGCTGGAAACGCTCAGCAGGACAGGTAGCATCCGTGGAGAGAGAAACCGAACTGTCTGGCTATGGGGACATCGACCAAACTTGCTGCCTTGCCCTTTCTTGGTTTCCAGCAAAAGGACACAACTAAATTCTATTAGGAGGCCAATCTATCCCACCTCCCATCCAGAGTGAAAGGGTTCAATTAAAACAGGACAATCATTGCCCCTTCTTCCTGTGGCAATGTGCTTGGCAACTACCCACAGTGGCACGACTGAAATCAAGTCAAAGAAAAGGCAGACTTGCATTATATATAGCTCATTATGTGAGCAATGACAGACACAGAACCCCCAATCCATCACACCATAGTGCATCATTCACGACTGTAGCTTTTAAGCAAGATATTGGTTGGGAATCTGGTCCTTGGTAATATAGTCTGAAATAAAACTACTTGAATTGGCTTAGATTGTTCATAAATTAGCCAAAGCTTCAACATATGATCATAGCAAAAAATATTCTGCATTCCAAGCATAAATCTGCATTTCCAATCCTCCCAAAACTGTCAGCACTGTTAGAGTTGCAATGATTCACAAGATTTATAGAGCGTTTGAGTCAATTACTGCTGCATTTTAAAACCTTATTAGCGAACAATCAGTTCATAAATTCATTGTTGCACAAACACTTAAAAAAGCAAATATTTTAAATCCAAAGTTACAAGCACATTATTAAAACAAATTCAATGAATTTGTAATTATGCTGTCAAGTGTATTCTTTGAGGATTTTTTTGGTTCCCCCCACCCCCCCCCCAAATTTTCCTGCAGGCACTGACTCACGTCGAGCTCCGCAGCTGCTGGCTGCCCTCTGGAACCTCACCCAAGCAATCATTTTTGGCTAAACAGTGAGTGTTGGTGGACTAAACAACTATGGAGGGCATCAGAGCTGAGCCTGATGTTGTCCTCCTCCAAGAGGCACATATCCAGCAAGAGTCAGTAGACAGTAAAATCAGGAGTGGGGATTCGAGCTGATTTTTCCCCTCCTGAGGCAGTGAAGCCAATTATAGCACCCCAACTACTGCCCTAACTAAGATTAGCTAACTGAGTACAGACCAGCAATAGAACCTGGAATCGTCCCATCTGTACGACTTATTATTACACTGGGCAGTGCCTTCATCATCCACCGTTCCATCAAGGAGCACAGAAGCGCTGGTGACGTTTTGTTTTAAACTGGTGTCTGCAGAGTGCAGCTCACACTCCACAACATATGTTCCCGACCAGCCGTGGAGGGATCTTATGACATGAAGGAATCCTGTCGTTATCTGTCTTCACTTTCACTCCTAATACACTGGGTTACATTCCCTGAATAAGTGCCAAGCTACCAGAAGGTCAAAATCTAAGGGTGAAGATTAAAATTCTCTTATTTGTATATATTTTTTTCATTCTCTCACTGCCCAATATTGAAGGACAAACAATTTCTGTGGAAATAATTTTTATTTGCTAGAAATGAATTAATCTGGGACTCTCGATAACTGGGTGGGAAAATGCACTGCACGATGCAAGTAGCGCAGAACAGGAAGGCCCTAGCTAGGAGTTAGCCAATCCAGGGAGACAGTGGACGTGCTAGTATCCTTTGGGCTAGGAAGGGGAAAAGTCCAGCCAACATTCCCATTCCCAATCACTGTCCAGTGACCTTTGCTAGAAATGATGTGGGTGTGAACAGCAGGCTCTTGAAAAGTGCGCCGACACCGTCTAGACTTAGTGGGATACAGTTCCTCAGGTGACACCTGCCCTTCGGTATCTCAACCTGCTGTCTACTCTTCAACTGTGGGAGGAACCACAACTCTGCACAACCCTGTCATTGCCAGAGGTCGACACAAATGCACTTCACTGGAGTCTCTGGATGGTGATCAAGTAATGAACTCTAGTGATTTTCCCTCTACCATCTGAGAGCAGCTAACTCAGTACAGACCAGGGGGCACTGAATCGAGGGACCTCCCTGGTCTGTATAGCTCAGTTCCACACCAGTTAGTGCACTTACCAACTGAACCCCAGGGAAGCCAATTTAAAAAAAAAAAAAATATTTGCATGCAATGAACATCAATCTGTCCTAAATAAAGTAAATCAAAGACTTACCAGTGCAAGTTTGAACCCCTTTAATGTGGGATTAATTGTCAGCTTTATGCATGTAGGTAACAGGGTCAAAAGTGTTGCAGCAAAACTGACAAAAGAAAACAATGTTGTTAAACTATTAGCTTTTCAAATGCCTTCACATCAATTGGGAAACAAAGCAAGGATGCTTTAACTAATTAGCATTGGAGTGAATGAAAGAGTGGGTGGGGATGACTTACCTCATAACATTCCCTCTCTTTTGAGCAAGACCCCACATCAGATCACTGCCTCTTCTTGATACATCACCGAAGTCCAGGAAATCAGCTTACGGAGAATCACTGATCGGGCACTTGGACTTAATGTCAAACGCGAACCCACCCATATCCAAGAATGTTGGCTGTAGTTAGGGAGCTAGAGCACTACCACTTTAGAACTCATTTTGAAGAAAACTCTTGAGATATAAATATCCTTCACACACTTCAATTTAGCATCGGATCAGAGATACAAATATGATGCACTATTTTTTTTCTCTAAATGTTTGCGCTTCTCAAGGTGTGGGATATCAGTCTGGGGAATAGGAATGTAGCAAAGTACAGGTCCAGAAAACAAATACCCCTTAATCATCCATTCCCAAAATTATATATCCAATACTCCCGTAATTTTTTCCGCACTATCTGCTGCCACTGCGTCTTTGAATCGTCTCTTCTAAATATTCACCATGCTCTGCGCAAAGTAGTTAAATCGAAACTGCCTGTGCACCTTCCCTCTTCTAAGCTTGAGCCCATGTCCCTTGGTTCTAGACTTGGTGGCAATTTAACCATTCCCTTAAGAATCTTGAATAATATTTCCTCAGAGCCTCTAGAACAATCCTAGGCACATCAACCTCTCCTCATAAATGAGATGCCTTAACCTAGGTATCAGTTTGGTTGCCCTTTTCTCTACTGCTATCAATGCCTGGATATCTTTGCTGTGACCAGAACTGTACACAGTACTCCAGGTACGGTTGTATCTATGCCTTGTACAGACTCTACCATCTCCTTGGACTGAGGTCTATCCTTCTGGCTATACCAAGATCCGGTTAGCTTTCCTTATTGTTGCTGCACACTGCACTGTTGGCTTTAGTGAGCTAGACACCAATATCCACAAATCCATCTCATGTGCTGTGTACTGTAACCTAGAGACTTTTATTTTATATTCCCACTGTTTATTTCCCTTTCTTAGTCTTAGTATCCTGCATGTGTCCATATTAAATGCAATTTGCCACTCATCAGCCCACCTACCTAAGCTTTTTATTTGGTTTCCCTTTTCTCTATTCTTTAAACCCTTCCCCAATGTCATGTCTTCTACAAAATTAATGCTTTTTGACAAAACTTTTGTCCTATGTTGGTATCAAGCATTTTAATGTTGGGTATAAGCAGGGTTGATGCAGAGCAAATGTCGCATAACAATCTGCCTTAACTCCAACCCCAGAACACTGCACCAGTGTGACAATTCTCCATCCTAGTGGTGTTGGAGTGAGTGCTAGTTTAGTTGCAATTTATCTTGAATTGTGGGCAGTGTTGTGCTGTAGACATATGCCCAGCAGAAACTGGATTGGCATTACCCCAATAATCTTGTTGCCAGCAGAAAAGGACATCTCTTTGGGCTGGATTTAATTTCAGATTCCACAGGAGAGGAGACACACACGCAGACACAACCACCAGCCCCACCCCCCCACCTCCCCCACACACACAAATAATCTAGCTTAATGCAGCAATTCTTTTCTTTTCCCTTCCCATCTCTTCTGAAGCCTCTAGGTCACACGTACCGACAGCCCCGAGTACCTTCCAAATTGCCATTCATGTAGAAAGTGTGTCAATCATACAGCATCAAAGCGAAGTGCAATTTGTCCCCACCTAGCATCTGCAAATTTGCACTTTTCAGCAGAAGCCAATAGATAGATTTTCTCCTCAGTAGAAGAGGGCACGGAGGTCAATTGCAGTGTCCCCAAAGTCACCCCAGCTGTGATCAGCTAACAAACATATCAGGGGGTCACAGCTTCCCAGTCTGAATGGCTCAATAATACAGGAGGCAGCTTATTCACCCACTGAGTTATTGCAAGAACTTCAAAATGGTAAATTTAGGATCACCGACATTGACGTGTACTTTTAGGCAGACCATTCACACTGCACAGACTGGTCACCCAAATCAGTCACCAACAGTTCACTCACTCCAGCCAGCGTAAAGGTCAAGCATCATCCAAGAGGAAATGAACTGAAATACTGTAAAGTAGAAACAAAAATTTTGTCCATATAGTTTGGTTTTACAGATGTTGTGAATATTAAAAGTACACTCAGGATAAATGGATATGAATTGTGGAAAATGTTACTCTTAAAGAAATACTGCAGGATCTGGCTCATTAGTGTGAAAAATACAAGCCTGTGTTTAGTTCTTTTTTCAATTAATACTTTTTTGTTTAAATATATAGTTTTTCTTTCTTTTATTACTTGTCTATGGAGAATAGTTGGCATCTATTGAACTACATCCCAGCACAAGTCACCATCTTCAACAAAGATGGGGAGAATATTGAATGGGTGTTAAAAGCACACACTGAGCTTTTAAATTAATGGTCTGGATTTTGCAGACAGCAGCGAAGGAACGGTGCTTGCCACTGATCTCGAAAAAAGCTGCCCACAAAGATTTAGCAGGCTCTAGAACGGAGATCTCCCCTTTTCCGACGTCAGTTTCAATTTGGCGCCATCTACAAGGAATCTGTGGCGTCCAGCAACAGGACAGGCAGGCTGATCAAAGACAGCTAAGCAGGAAGTAAAAAGCAGGGAATATAAATCACATTTAAATAATTGTACAGAAAGCGAAATAAAGATTGGGACATAAATATGGGGTTAAGGGAGAAATATAAATATCAGAACAGAAACTTTAAAAATAAATGTTATTTTATTAAAAATCTGCAATTTTTAAAATGGTCTGAGGGAATGAGACGCCACACTTTTAAAATTAGTTTTTCAGGGCCACAGAGGTTGTCCAGTAGTAATGACTTAGTCTGCCGTTAAAAACTCAAGTTACTCCTGATTGAACAAGGCTCAACATTTTCATTGGTTTTTACAGTGAGAATAGTGTGTAAATAGTTGAAGTTCATGACAAATCACTGATTTCTAATGATTCCATCTGCAAAGACTGTGGAGGAGCAGGGTATCACTGACAGCAACTTTCAGTTTCCGCGTTTAACTGCGCATGTGCGGACTCTAGAAGTTGCTGTCAGTTTTACACAGTGATAACGGCAGAGCACAGAGTCTCGCCGTCATTACAACCGCAAATTCTGGGCCATTGTATATTAAAAATACCAAGCCATCAGCACAGAGGGATCTTGGTGTGCATGTCCATAGATCCCTGAAGGTAGCAGGATAGGTAGATAAGACAAAGAAGGCATACAGAATACTTTCCTTTATTAGCCGAGGCATAGAATACAAGAGCAGAGAGGTTATGCTTGAACTGTATAAAACACTAGTTAGGCCACAGCTAGAGTGCTGTGTACAGTTCTGGTCACCACATTACAGGAAAGAGGTGATTGCACTAGAGAGGGTACGGAGGAGATTTATGAGGATGTTGCCAGGACTGGAGAATTTTAGCTCTGAGGAAAGATTGGATAGGTTAGGGTTGTTTTCTTTGGAGCAGAGGAGAGATTTAATTGAGGTGTATAACATTATGAGGGGCCTAGATAGAGTGGATAGGAAGGACCTATTTCCCGTAGTAGAGAGGTCAATAACCAGGGGCATAGATTTAAAGTAATTGGTAGAAGGATTAGAGGGGAGTTGAGGCAAATTTTTTCCACCCAGAGGGTGGTGGGGATCTGGAACTCACTGCCTGAAAGGGTGGTAGAGGCAGGAACCCTCATCACATTTAAAAAGTACTTGGAAATGCACTTGAAGTGCCGTAACTTACAAGGCTACGGACCAAGAGCTGGAACGTGGGATTAGGCTGGATGGCTTTTTTTCAGCCAGCACAAACACGATGGGCCAAATGGCCTCCTTCTGTGCTGTAAATTTCTATGATTCTAATTGGGATTGGTGGGGGGGCGGGGAAAGAGGCAAACTATGAGATGTCTTAACTACACAAAATAATTCAACAGGGACAAAAGATTACCTGAGCCAAATCTGGACCGGAGGTGATAAAACCTTCTTCACCTTCAATATCACGGATAAACTGCACCACACATTTGCGACTTTATCCTATTTAGAAAACACATGTAAATAGTCATCAGACACAGCATGCAAATTGTTTCATTAAGCACCTGTAGTCTTGGAAAATAGTAACAAGGATCAGAGAGAGACTGGGTTACATTCCAATTTTTAAACTACTTGTTAACCAGCTTCAACTCACCAGCGTCCACATTGCCGTGGTAGCCATTTGCTTACTTGGCTGCTCTGTCCACCAATATGGTGACTTACATGAAGTGTGGGACCCCGTGGACCATGCAGATTGTGCGCAGTATGTATATTGTGGCTATCATTCGTCAGCAAGTATGCATTTAAAATAAGGGAGATGGATATTGAAACCAGGCCTTCTAAAGGATGTAGAGAAGTTTTAGAGAAGAGCAATAATGATGATCCTGGGATTTAAAACTCTAGGTTATGAAAAAAGGTTCAAAGAACTAAAATTGTTTTCATTGTCAGAATAAGATTAGAAAGCATAGAATGAGAAAAGGCCATCCAATCCATCAAGCCCACTCCTTCCACACAGTACGTGCAATCTATTCAATCATGGACTCTATTGCTCCCGTTTAATTTTCTGAGGCATAAATATTCTGGAATATTTATCCATTCTGCTACTATCCACAGACAATATTATTTTCCCACTACTCCCCTACCCTCAGCACCACATGAACCATTGTGACCCGTTATCACATTCCCAACCAGATATTTATCTGGATCCATTGTGAAGGAGTTAATTTATTCAGCCTCATCAGCTTTTGCTGAATCTGTTCCACATGATTGAAAACTATTGATAAACACGTTATGTAGCTTAAAACTGAGAGTGCATTACTAGAGAAAACAAATACATTGCAAGAAAAACTAGAGATTAGAAGATTTTTTTCTTACCCACGGAACTGAGAGTATGCAGAACAGATATCCAGCAAAAACAGAGGCCCAAAAATTCATTGCAGTGCGCGAGAGTACGCACTGCGTACTCTCGCGTATTCCCTCTGCAATTGCCGGTTTTCTGCATGCCCTGCGCATGCGCTGAAAACCGGCAATTGCTCTTTTGAAAAGGGGGCGGTTCCTCGGTGCATCGCGTGCGCGCTACAGGCTGCGCGCACGCTGTGCACTTCATGCTTTGGACGCGCAGGTAAGTACTGAAGATTTTAGAAATGTAAAAAGGAGGAGTAAGACCCACTTTTAACAAGGTAAGTAGTGAATTAAGTATTTTTTTGAATTTTTTTTAACAGGTATATCTTTTTTAGAGACTTTAAAGACAGGTAAGTTTATTTTTATAACTTTTTAAAAGATTTTAAATTTTTTCAAAAATTTAATTTTTTATTTAAAATGGTTAATTTATTTAACTATACTTATTTTATTAATGTGATGGTTTTTTTTTTAAATTTAATTGAGGTTTAGCTGTTATTTTGGGGGGGGTGTAAGATTCATAGATTTCACAGCACGTCTGTGAAACTTATGAATGGAAGATGGTGTGCTGCCATTGGCTCTAACTGAGTCACGTGATCCCACAGCTCGCACGAATTCACTACGCCGGTGGGATACGCAAGCACTGCCCAGCAGCTGTCCAGAACATCAAGTTCGTGCGGTAACTTCTTTAAAAAGGGAGCTGGATAAATTCTGGTTAAAAAATGGAATTGAGAATGATGAGATGAACAAATGCTGTATGAAATACAATAGTTACCGTACTGCTTAGATCTTTGTGGTCAATGTGACCTATGGAATGTAACTAGGCAGGGTTGACTGATGTGGTTGCAATTTTACACTGATAGCCTGGTGTCTTTACTCAACTACCTTTGTTAGAGATTTCAGATTGTTCTTCTCGTGAAGGTTTTGCTTGTGGTTACTCAGCTCCTTCGAGATTTACTAAATTGGGAGAGTCCCTGACAGTGCATATTGTACATGGCTTGATAGGCTGAATGGCATTTTCTTGTTCCAATTAATGTTTTGGCTAATTCTTTTTTTCAAACATTTACTAAAGTTTGGTGGCCCTGCTGCAGAACCTAAACAAAAGATCCCTGCTTATATTCTCTCCTTTAATTTCTTAATATACCCCACTGAGCACAATAGTGCCACACGACACTCCATTGTGTATTGTGGCCCTACTACCGTGTTAAGAGGGACAGACTAAGGAAACATCTAGCAGCCCAAAACCGTGCATCAATGAGGCACTGTGGATTTTAAACAGCAGCAGAACTGTAGAACACCACAATCTATAACCTCATGGCCCGACATATGCCTGGATCATGTCCCTTCTCAATCTTCTTTCATGAAAACAATTTTAGTTCTGAGAGTCTCTCCACATATTGTTCACTGTTGTTTTCTTCATGGTGGTTATGGAGTCACATAACTGGACCAGGAAAGTGGAAGTTCAACCAACTCTAATATCTGTGTCTGTGCTTTCATGTCTCCACACTCTACCAACCACTAAGTTGAGATGATGTAATGGTCTGGGATGCAGCCTTCTCCAGGCAGGCCACCGAGGTGCACTGCTGTCCTCTCTGCTCCTCACCAATGAAATGGTGCTGTGAAACATTCCACCCAGATGCGCAGCAACGCTTAACTATAGAGGTCAGTGGAGGCTGAATATTGGAGTAGTGAAGCTGGAATTCAGACTCAAGCTCTCCGAATACAACTCTAATCCTCTGCAACTGGAGCACCCAGGGAATAATACAATACTTCACTTGCTGCTATTGGGCAACAATGTTAATTGTAAACTATGCAAGTACCAGAAAAACAAAGTTAATATCTTAATTTTCTAATATCTGTAAAGGTTACAACTAAACTATGCAATAGCACAGACTAGTGGTCATTCACAGAAAATGTGTCCACTTGGCTGTCACGTCTCTGTAACCTGGAATATCAAAATAGGCCATAACAAAGGAAAATCTAATTAGTATTTCTCTTATTAAAAAACCCAAGTGTTTTTGGCAGTAACAAGACTGAAAAGAGTAAGCGAGGCAACAAGGTAAATCAAGTAGTATTGATAAGTTGACGCCAAGCTTGGGTTTTTTAAGCTCGATGATTGTAAGGGGAAGGAAAGACTGAGGGAGGTAAAGGCTTCCACAGTTTTGAAATTTAAAGAATGAGCTAGAGTTTACTGTGCAATGAATCTTCATTTTAACATGATGAGAATGTAGGGAGGAGGAAGAGCTTGTAAGCAACATTTCTGAAGCTTAGGGAAAATGTGAAAGTTCAGAGAAACACGAATATCAATAAAATAGGGAGACAAGAAGACTGCAATGGAAAGAAAGTTTGGAAACTGGAGGTGAGAGAAGGGTCTAGTGGTTACAACAGCATACAAGTGAATCCAACGAGTACAAATTAATAAAGCTCAGACATCAAACTCATCACAAATTCCATTAATACAGCAACTGGGAAAACAATTCCAGCATACAGCTTTTCTCCTGGCTCCCAGAATGGTAGATTTCTACATTTTTCTCTGCACACATCTCATCACATTTGAAGGAGTTTATCACGATGGTGCCTGCAGAGTTTAATAGTAACTAGCACAAATGCACATGCAGTTCCTCTCCTAGATGTACAGCAAAAGCCCAGCAGCTTTCTCCGAAAAAAGCTGAGCTTTTGTTGCGTCCCCAATTGGCCCAACTAGTTTATCCAATGAGTGCTGAGCAATGCAAACCAGGAAGATCCCAGGTTTGATTCCTACGCATGAGGAGTTAGCTGATATCAGCTAGGGAAGCACTAGCAGTGCTCCAATTGACTTTGGTGCCACTGGTTAGGGAGGGAAGAGTTGGCCAGGGTTCTTGCTCCAAATCACTATTCATTAACCCCCCTGCTGGACAGTAGTCATGTGGATTGAGGATGAGGAGGATTGTGATGCCCCTCTGGTCAAACACCTTGTTGACACCACAATAGTGAGATTGCACATGAATGCCCAGTTGAGTGCAGTACCAGTCGGTGACTGGCACCTACAGAAGTGTACACCAGAAAGTAGTTAACACCTTCCAGAGAAGAGGGAAGAGGAGAAAACCGACGAGTATAAAATAAAGAACAGTAGGTCTTCTGATAGATTGGACACCTTGATCTCATACAGTGAAGGACACAATGAAAAAAGCACATTTTCTCAGGTCTGCGAAAGAAATGCTGGAATAATCTCAGCTCTCAAAATAAGTGGTTCTTTTCCTCTACTTCCAGAAATAAAGAAGGGACTTGCTTTTAATAACATAAGAATTAGGAGCAGGAGATACGGCCCCTCAAGCCTGCTCCGCCATTCAATAAGATCATGGATGATCTTCGACCTCAGTTCCACTTTCCCACCCGATCCCTTGATTGACCTAGAGTCCAAAAATCTATATCTCAGCCTTGAATATACTCAACGACTGAGCATCCACAGTCTAAACACTAGCAGAGTACAAAGAAAAATAGTTGGGATTTAGACTTTTCTTCTTCCTGATTTGTGTTTTAACCTTAATCTTTCTCTTTTAACTGGATTTTTTCATCTTATTTTGCATTGTCCAGTATTAGCTGCTCTCTCTGTTCAAAGCATGCTACTCTTCTTTTACCCCCTTACTGGTCCCTGCAGCGCCATGCATCTGAGCTGAGAATGCAGGGCAAATGGCCTCTATCGATACATCTATTGATTGGAAACCAAGTGACGTGCAAGACTGAAGTGGTGAAGCCTCTTGGCATTTGCTTGACTCCCCACTGTAGCTCCACAACCAAGAACAGGAACTCAGCAGTGTGGGAGAAATCAAAATCATGTCCCACTATGCGTCTCTGGGCTCTAGGTTTCAGGCCAGATGGACAAAGAAAGGCAATGAAGTTAAAAAAGCAAAACTTGACTAAAAGATAGCCTCATAAGAAAAGCAAACAAAATTCTCCAAGTTCTGGAGCAGCAAAGGTGCTTCAACTGCTCCAAAGATGGGATATTGAAAGGGCAGGAGAAAAGGGAGGAAAACAATGCTGGAAACGGCACATACCGGTAGATTGGGATTGGGCTCAGCTGTGATGTCTGTGAGATCTAGAGGTTGCAGCAATGTAAATCATCACAGCTGTCAGAATGGTGTGTGTGTTAACAGCCCAGGAACAAGCTGATTTGGTTAAGTAATCGAGTGCCCAAGACTATAAGGAGCAGTGTCTGTTATGCAGGATTTAATGCAGCACATAATCTAGACTTAAAAAAAAAATTGTTTATGGGATGTGGGCGTTGCTGGCAAGGCCAGCATTTATTGCCCATCCCTAATTGCCCTCGAAAAGGTGGTGGGGTGAGCCGCCTTCTTGAACCGCTGCAGTCCGTGTGGTGAAGGTACTGACACTTCACTGCTGTATTGACCAAGTGCTGCATTATTGATGGTGCTATCTTTTGAAGAGGAATTCAAACCAAAGTCTCCTCTGCCTGTTCGTGAATATTAATGGTCCCATGGCACCATCTGATGAACAGCAAGTACTCCTAGTGTCCTCGCCAACATTCCTCCCCAACCCAACACCACCAGAAATATATCAACTGGTCATTCATCGCACTGCTGTGAGAGAGAGATTTTGCAGCACACAAAATGATTGCTACCCTTGACTGAACAACAATGGTCAATGCACTTCAAAGTCATTATATGTGAAGCACCTTTGCGATATACAAGAGTTCTGTAATTGAAAATCATTTTTTAAACTTTCTTGAATAGGCATTAAAATAAAATTCCTGCCTGAATCCACACACTCCTGTTCCAAGCCTTCTGCAAGACAGCTAAAAAGTTAGACACATCTTAGTTGATCAAAACATGGTCTCGTAAATGTTTTTCTTTAACCCATCACCCTGTCAAGTGGTACCAGGTTTGAAGCCAAGTGCAAAAGAATGCTGTAACAAGTTGTATAATCTTTTAACACTAAAAAATCTTTAGTTCAAAGCAATTATCTACATGAACTATTTGTATAGATTTGCTGCATTACCATATTTATTGCATACTGATATTAAATGGGATATCAAGAACTTATAACCAAAGCTGTCTCAATGACTCAGTGAATAAATGCTCTTCCCAATATGCTACTAGGCCATGTAGACCAAGAATCCGCAGGTTCAATCCCTGATCTTAGCCGAGACACAGTGGAGGGGCGACAGTTGGTTTGGGCAGGCAGGTGGGGAAATCTTGCTTCCAATTGCGAAGACAGGCGTTTGGGATGGAGAGGGGGATTCTTGCTTCCAATTTCTGCCAGTGAATCCAGTGTAAAGTACTTGTATGTCAATGTAGAAGGAGTATAGGAATGGGCTTAGATATAATACCACAACCAGTTAAATAGCCTGTTGACATTTAATGCCTAGACTCACACTTGGAAGATACCGGAAGGTGGCCAACACCTGTGGAACCATACGGCAGCATGAATTGGCAACTTCAGCGAAGGAGGAGAAGCTAATTATGTAAAAAGAAAAAATACTTCCAACCTTATCATAGAAAACTGCTTTAAGAAACTGTACACCTGAACTTTGCCCCCACCCCTGCAGTTAAAAGCACCCCATTTACTGTACAGGTGCTTTTAACAGAAAGGAAGGCAGAAGCTACAAATACATGGAGCCCACCAACAGCTAAAGCACTCCCAACTCTGCCATGTACAGGTAGTGAGGTGGTTTCAGCATCATTAGAGCAAATTAAAAAACCCTATCTAAATAAGATTTTGAAATAGACTTGCACGTGCAAAATAGCTCCCATTCATTCAGTTGTTTCAGAAAACTATATATTTTTTGCATTGCTCCTGTTGCTGGGGAATTCCACGGGCGAGTGATGCTGAAACCCGTTGCTACCTGCATGGACCGGAACAAGTTCGTTTCAGTCACTCAGGCTGACAGTCACAAATTTATTTTGCCGCCTGCACCTTTGATTTCAGCAAAGCTATTGTTTACAGTGCACCAAACACCAAAGTCTGGTGTGAGTCTCCAACATGCACAGCCGTGTCAGTGGCAACAAGACTGCAGTGTTTACAATGCAAGTGCACCGCCAATTTCAAGGGTTAAGTTTGGGGCAGATTCGTTCTATAAATGGGCTGTGGATGGCTGTGATATCAGTATCAAGAATGCAATATTCGATACCTCTGTTCAGGACAGGAAATAGAAACAGCAGAGACAGTTGTCAATGTTACAACTGGAGGAGACATAACTTCACACGCAAGCCTGCCACACCCCAGACTGATGGAACCATTTCCCTCGTACATGGCACAGATAGAATATCTGCCCTGAATTTGATGAGGACAGAGAGAAAGGTTAGAAGGTTAACACTTGACGCATTCTACAAACAAACTGAACAAGATATCAATTTTATAGCTCATCATGTAATTTACACTTATCAGCATATTTTTTTAAAACAGCAATTGGAGATGGCCAACATGTCACACTCAACTCGTAGAGTGCTTACGCTAACAATTTCTCAAGTTCATCCTCGCCCATGACCTAATAAGTCATCCGCTGCAGACTTCTAAGCTGATGCTGAGCTAATATTATCGGTGAAATGTCAGTCAGGAAGATTTCCTGATGAACTTGGTGCCAGGTGAGGACACTGGGCTCCGTGGCTGAGGTTTAGTTGGATAATTGGACTCCCAACCTTTGCTCGATTTTTAAAATGCCTTTTTCCCCAGCATTTCAGCCAACTTGGTGTTAAAGTACCTGCCCGCCACACAAACAAACACACACAACATAGAGGAAGCTTGTGCATATTTCAAAGATGTTCCACGGCTTGAAATTACTGACAGCTGCTACAATCTCAAAGTTTAATACTGTACATAAAAATTTATAATTAAACAAACATGGTCAGTAATATCACTTGAAACTCATTTTCCAAACATACCTCAAACAGGCCGCGATCAACTGGGAAAAGCCTTTGAAGCACCTGCAGGAACTGCTGCAGACTGGGGAGGAAGGGCAGCCAGCAGCAAGCAAATGAAACCAGCACAATGAGGGCAATTTTGATCAACCGTATCATCCTGTAACAGAAGAGAAGAGATAGGTTTTCTTGAGCAGCAAGGCTCACTTCCACCTCTCTAGCATTGATTTTTTTTTATTCATTCACGTGATGTGGGCATCAGCATTTATTGCCCATCCCTAATTGCCCTCAAGAGGCTTGCTAGGCCATTTCAGAGGGCAGTTAAGAGTCAACCACATTGCTGTGGGTCTGGAGTCACATATAGGCCAAATTTCCTTCCCTAAAAAGGACATTAGTGAACCAGATGGGTTTTTACAACAATCCGGTAGTTACATGGTCACCATTTCAGATACTAGCTTTTTATTCCAGATTTATTTAACTGAGTTTAAATTTAAATTCCCCAGCTGCCGTGGTGAGATTTGAATTAATGTCTCCGGACTATTAGTCCAGGCCTCGATTACGAGTCCAGTAACATTACCACTATGCTACCGTTCCCGGTAGCAAAAAGAAGAGGGAATGAAGCTAAACGTTACATAGCACCGCATTTTCTCTCAACCTCTCCCGAGGGCGCAGAGAGTTTCACAATGCCAGCAGTCCTCCAGAATTCTCACCTGGGTGGCTTTCTTCACGAGTGAGCATCAGTGGGCTAATCAGCTATGGAGGCTAACGCAGTGGACCCCCATCCTGTCCTCAATCGATATCTACACACGTGGACTTTCCAACAGGGGACATTGGATAGTGATCATAGGCAAGAACTCTGGCTAATTTTCCCCTCTATAGCCCAAAAAAACGTGGAAACCAGCTGCAGTACCTCTACCATCTGCCATCAATTGATATCAATTAATTTAGCAGAGACTGGGGATAGAACCTAGGCCCTTCCTAGTCTGCATGGCTCCATACCACACTGGAAGGTAGTTTTGCTATTTGAGTCACTAGGGGGTGAGGGGAAGTTGAAATGTTATCAGGTGAGATTCCAACACTTCATCTTTCAGTGCAACATGATTGACAGTTTCCACAATTCACGTGTTAACAAAAAAGGCAATGCAATAGGAGTGGCAGAAATACAAGCTGTTAAAAGTAGCCCTGGGTTCCAAGAGCACAGCATGGGTTCTACAGTGTAATATCTATAAAGGAATGTCTGAAAGTGTCTGCAATTTCTCCCCCCCCCCCCCCCCCCCCAAAAAAAAAAACAGGTTATGTTCCAACACTCTTTATACGATTATGGGCTGTAATGAGCACACTGTATGTCGCCTGCAGTTTTTGGCTGTCAGCAATCTCATCTTCCGATACTCCTATAGCACCGGCCCTTGGTAGACAAGCACGGCGTCAATAAGTATGACGAATACTATTCTACGTCAACTCAAAAGATGACTAAAAACTAAAATACCAGTCAAGGAGTAGTTCAGATGCAACACGGATGCTGCCTGGCCTGCTGAGTTTTTCCAGCGTTTTCTGTTGTTATTAAAGAAAATCATAGGTTTACTGTGCCAAGTAAAAGATCTTTCAGCTAGTGTAGACAACTTTTCCACAAGTATTCCTCACTCAATGGTAGCATTCTCACCTGAGTCAGAAGGTTGTGTGGGTCAAACCACTCCAGGACTTGAGCACATAATCTAGACTGACACTCCAGTGCAGTACTGAGGGAGTGCTGCGCTGTCGGAGGTGCTGTCTTTTGGATGAGACGTTACACTGAATCCCCACCTGCTTACTCAGGTGGATCTATGGCACTATTTGAAGAGCAGGGGAGTTCTCCCAGAGGCCTGGCCAATATTTATCCCTCAACCAACAAAACAGCTCAAGTCACTTAACTCGGTTGTTTGTGGAACCTTGCTGTGCGTAAATTGGCTGCCACGTTTGCCCATATTATAACACTTGAAAAGTACTTTAGTGGCTGTGAAGTGCTTTGGACGTCCCAAGATTTTGAAAGGCATTCTATAAATGCAAGGTTATTTTCTTACAATCAACAGCAGTATATTCCACCTCTAATTTTTTCCCCGCCTTTTCTGAGCACATTGACTCATGGCAGGATATGGTTCCACTAGCAGCGACAGCTCTCCAATATCTTGTACAAGTGGCCATTCTACATATCCGAATCTTCAGACTGAGTGACAGCAGGCTAATCAACTTTGGGAGCCATATCAGCCAAGTCCAATTCTGTCCTCATGCAGTCCACATATCCACCTTCCAGTAGGAGTGAATGGATAACAATGCAGAACAGAGCCCTGCCGATTTTTTTCATCTGTCCCTATCCGTTCGGAGACAAATTACAGCATTCCTATCACTGCTGCACCTGAGGTAATGGAGCACAGACCTGGGACCTTCTGACCTGTAGACTCTTCCACACGGAGTGGTGTATTCACCATTAAAATGATTGCAGGTTGGCTTTATACAACTCCAGTCGGACACCACAAAATCACCCCAACAATTATCTACAAAAAAGGTTGCTTAGCAAGAAGAAATATTTGAGGAAAAAAAATAGAATTTTAAGTCAAATGTTAAGAAAAATTTCCCTTCTTAGTTAAACTGATATACTTAAAAAATGGCTTACATGTTTATTTTAAGCTGTTTACAGAGGGAGGGCAAAACAGAACAATTCTCAGGTCTTAAAAATAGACCTCACTTGATCCGCATGACATGACAAGGACCACGAGTCTATTTAATACATTGTTTCAGTTACTCACCCTTCACCTTTCAGATCCCTCTTTAAACAGTTTCCAAGGAGATAGCAGAAGAAAGGCAGTGCGTGGTAAAGTTCCATTTGCTTATAATTAAGAGCCAGACAAAATGCCACGGAGCCAAAAAGGACTCGATCAAACACGAGGCCCAGCAACCCCCATAGGGCAAGGCCCAAACTGATAGAGTTGTATGTGTTTTCATGTTAAGGATAGCACAGTGTTCACCCAGACAGCATACGTGGACAAACCAATACTCTCACCACCTCTTTCACTGCCATGTCCCAATACTGAGAAATTAGGCCAAAGCCACCTACTTGCACATATGAAAACATTCCAAAAGAAAAATGTCATTCAAAATTTCCAGAATTTATTATGTAAGATTTAGATAAAAGTTTCAAGACACACACACTTGAGTCAATCCTTTTCAAATTCAGTTTGAATGGCAACCAACAAAATGCCCAGTTGCTTATAATCAAGAGGTAGGTATTTTATTTTAGCGTGTATTACGCTTTTCCCTTCACCTCTAAGATGCTGGCTCATGTCGTGTATTGTTCCATGGGTGCTGGACACTCTGCTGCCTCATCCGAGTGAAAATACCAGCAGCTTATTTGAACTTGGGACGGTATTGCAACCACGCCCAGTCCTGCCCTCATCCAACACGGACACACATTTTCCAGCAGGGGTCCATGAAGACCAATCGGAAGCAGAAACTGTTGAGTGAACTTTCTTCCTCTTAACCCAGGGGTTACTGAAGTTATCCTGGCTGAAATCAGTGAACTCACTAAAGGCTGGGGTTTGAACCTGGGACCACCCTACACTCTATGGCTCAGTGCCACACCATAGTGTAGTCACTCACTTAACCATTGGGGGAGCAATTTTTATAAAATTCAAAACCGCTACTGGTAAGGATATTGAAAATGCCCATGGTCGATAAGAATGAGTCCAGGATACAGCAATGCACACAGCATAGACGAGACCTGCAAAAAGTAAAAGTAGAGTTTGTAGGTTTGAAATACCCCTCAGATATTAATTATCAATAAATGAATATTTAGATACAGTGACACAGAACCATGGCTTTTGATAAGCAATGACTTTTTTTTCCCCCAACCAATTTTCTGCCCAACTCTCCTGAAGATGCTAGCTCATGCTGGGATTGCAAATGTTTTGGACACCCTGCAGTACCTCACCCAAGTGGTCACTTTCACATGAAGTGTCTAGCAGTTTATTCAACTTAAGGACATCAAAGCGGAGCCCAATCTACCCCTTACCAGCGAACAACACATGCACACTTTCCAACAGGGGCCATTGGATACTGATCAGGAGTGGGAACCCTGGGTGATTTTTGCCCACTACCCAAACTCAGGTGCTTAGGCCATTGTAATATAAATTTAAAGCAGCCTTCTTGCCAAAATATACCACGAATGCTTTTTCCATCCCTGCTGTATACTTTTATTTCTCCATTTTCCCTGAAGGTGCTGACTCATACCGGTCTGTGGTTTCAATGGTGCCTCTGGTACCTTGACAAAGTGCCCATTCGTGGAAGTCTAGATGGCGAGTGTAAGCAGCCTCTTTGACCACGGTGGACACCATAATCAAGCCTGATCCTGGCCAGGTTATTTGACCACAGGGAGTATTGTGACTGAGCACAATCCTATCCTCACCAGATGTCAACAGACACACACTTTCCAGCAGGGCTCATTTGATAGCAATTAGCAGTGAGACCATAGGAACAGGAGTAGGCCATTCAGTCCCTCAAGCCTGTTCCGTCATTCATGACTGGTCTGTACCTCAACTCCATTTGCTTGCCTTTTTTCCCTATCCCTTGATAACGTTGCCTAACAAAAATCTTGATCTGTGTCTTGAAAGCTGCAATTGACCCAGCATCCACAACCTTTTGGGGCGAGTTCCAGATTTCCAGTAACCGGTGTCAAAAAATGCTTCCTGGTTTCACTTCTAACTGGCCTAACGCCAATTTTATTACAGGAACTCTGGCTGGTTACCCCCGCCCCATCTCCCTAATACAGGACCAGAGGTAAATTGAAGCTCTCAACTGTTACTAGATCTTCTAATTCAGACAAAAGGTTGAACCTAGGATTATTATGGTCTGTATGGCTCAGTACCAAATTGCATGGTGCATTTACCCACCGAGCCAATTGGACTGCAAAGTTAAGACATTTAACCAGGCCAACAGCTTTCTTTCTTGTGCTCAACAAATACAACTGGCCAGGTAAATATTGCCTTCAAACAAAGGCTGCCGGACTATAGCATGTGGAATGTATCCCACCACACGTAATGCAGCTGACCATAAATAAAACAGTTAGTAAAAAATACAATGGCCCGGATTTTGCTGTGAACGGCGAAGTAACGGCTTTTGCCGTTCACCTTGCGTACAGTTGCCCAGAGACTTTTTGCGGGCTTGTCAGGGGAAAATTCCTGTCATCGGGCATCTAATCCAATTCAGCACCCTCTACAGGGGATCTGTGGCGTCTGTGAGCAGGGAGGCGCATCAACCAATCAGATTGAAGATCCCGCACAGACTGCAAAGCAGGAAGTAAAACACAGGAAATATAAATGACATTTAAACCATTGTACAGGAAGCAAAATAAAGATTGGGACATACATATGGGATTAAGGGACAGACATAAAAACAGAAAAAGTAAAATCTGCAACATTGATTTTCTTCTGAGGGAATGAGACTCCACGCTTGTAAAATTAATTTTTTTAGGGCCAGAGAGGTTGTTCAGCAGTAATTATCATTTATTGTGCCATTAAAAACTCAGTTACTCCTGTCTGTACAAGCCCTAACTTTTTCATGTCTTTAGAGCGA
The DNA here is from genome assembly GCA_030390025.1 of Squalus acanthias. Classification (NCBI taxonomy): domain Eukaryota; kingdom Metazoa; phylum Chordata; class Chondrichthyes; order Squaliformes; family Squalidae; genus Squalus; species Squalus acanthias. Next base: position 56,105,521 of record CM059439.1, read on the forward strand.
GAATAGTGGGTAATTAGCTTAGGTGCATGCCATTACAGTGATTTCTGTGCAGATTCCATCGGCAAAGACTGCAACAGTGCAGCCTGTGGAGGAGCAGGGTATCACTGACAGCAACTTCTGGATTTCCGCGTTTAACTGCACATGTGCAGACACCAGAAGCTGCTGTCAGTTTTACCCTGACCGCTGACAGCCTCACCGTCATTAGTACAGCAAAATCTGGGTCAATATTTAACCTTTACAAAAGCATTGATCACCCAATGTAGGACTGAAGCATATACACTAGAAAGATCCAGGTGCCATTCCTGGAGTGTGCAGAGTTATGAGATCTCAACAGGGTTGGTATTGCAGACGTTAAAATCGGCTCCAGCACCCTTGGGCTGGGGGAGGGGAGGAGTCGAAAGAGGGAAAATCAACTAGGGCATCCGCATACAAATATTTAGTGATTGTTGGAAAGTGAACAAGTGTGGACATGAGGCCAGGATAGGATCAGGCTTGACTGTGATGCCCTCCACAGTCAAATATACTGCTGTCTAGACTTACATAGGAACAAGAGCCACTTGGTTGAGGCACCATAGCTCAGTATGAATTTGTGTCTTCAGGAGAAAATGGGGAAATAAAAATACACAGCGGAGATGGAAAAACACATTTGTATTCGGTTTTTTGATAAGACGGTTGCTAGGGATTTGTGTCCTACGACATAAGTGCGTTGCGCTCCTGTGTGATTTTAGTCACGTAACGCAGATGCTAATTTAGGAACACGGTGCACAACTAAATACTTGGGGCAGTTAATGCACAATTGCAGCTGTTACCTTTATATGAAGTACTCTGATAATTACACGGACGAACAGTGAATAAATGTCATTACTTCTCCCTCTCAGCTGTTGATTGCCTAGCAGTCTCCACCAGCACCCTCCACCCCCCAAACTAGCTCTCCTACATGCTTCTCGGGAAACGATTTCAAAAATGTTTTACCAGCCAAACAGATCCGGTTTCATGGCATACGTATTTTGCGCGCTATCTTGAAGCACCCACGATAGATCAAGCCTTCACCTTGACTTTTATCAGCATTTAGAGCATGTTAATGATTTGGTCTTGTTGTTTCAGTATACAAAAATACCTGTAAATCTAACGATGATTCCGTAATGTGACAGAATTTAAAACCTCGGAGCGGTTTCAAGTAACGTTATCCTCAAGTCATGTAAGCCACTGCTGCATGATCAAATGGACTTGACTTGTTCCACAGCTATGTTCCAGAGGAATTAACTGAAACTCTCTACCCATGTCCTAAACTTTCAGTCACCTTCACTAAAATCCCCCCCCCCCCCGCCACACACCAAAAAACTATTTTCCCTCCTCCTCTCCTGAAGACACGAACGCTTGCTGCGGTATGCTTCCATAAGTGTCCTTGGATACTGCACCCATGTAGACATTCTTCACATGACCCTACACAGCAAGTGCCGGTAGGCTATTTTTCTCATGGGAAGGAGACGCATTACAGTGGAGCCCGATCGTGCCTTCACCCAACATGTGTCCACAAATACAGAAACATACACACACATTGATAGTGATCAGGAATGGGAACCCGAGCTGATTTTTTCCCCCTCTCCCTAACACAGAAACCAAACACTTGAAAATGAGATTAGTCAACTCAGTTCAGACCAGGAGTTTGAACGTCGGATGCCTGGTTTCTACACCAGGCACTTAATTAAGTGCACTTAATTCACTGAGCTCCATTACACCATCAATATGTCTCTTCAGCTAACCAGTGATGAATTTAATGTACTAAATTATCAAGGTATGTAATAGTACCTTCAGTAAATGTGGATGTGCGAAATGTTGCACTGTCACTATTTCAGCTATGAAAAACACCCAACAACTTACATTTATGTAGCACCTTTCACAAAACAAAATATTCCAAGATATATTGGGCCAGATATTCCAATCCCTACGGGTGTACACACCCGTACGGACAACGGAAATGCCAGTTTCCGGCATGCCAAGCGCATGCGCTGAAAACCGGCATTTCCTAACTGTCAAGAATGCGCGACAGATCGGACGCCTGCCCTAGAGAAGGGCCTCTGCGGGCGGATAGTTCCGCTTTCTGGAGAACCTCCGCCTGCAGAAAACCCTTAGAAATCTTACGCCTGCTTTTACTAGCATAAGAGTCGAAAAAAGTTAAAAAAAGTGTTTCACTCATTTATCATTTAAAAAAGGTAAGTTTATTTTTAGCCCCGCAAAAAACTTTAATTTTTTTTAATTTAAATTTGTTTAAAATATTTAATTTATAGTAATTTCAACTCATTTTTAAAATGTGATTTTAAAAAAAAAATGTATTTAATGTTTTACTGTGTTTTTGGGGTGATCGCCATTCATATATTTGACAGGTCTATCTGTCAAGTGTATGAAGGGAAATTCCCTTCTCCTATTGGCTAGCCTGGCCCACGTGATCCCAGGGATGCCTGCGAACCGCACGCGCCTCTGGGATACGTGGGCCCTGCGCATTTCGAGTTGGAGAGGCCCAGGATCGGAAGTGTCCGGACCTCAGGAGCCCTCAGGTAAGTCCGTAGATTTTTTCCAGGTAGCCTCTGCACGCAGGAAACCTCCGATCGGAAAATACAGCCCTTTAAAGGAGAGTGGTGGATGCCAAGCAAAAGGTAAAAGAGAAGTTACAAGGAGGATATTGAAGACAAGGCTGAATAGGTAGGTTTGGACAAGACTTTTAGAAGGTGGAGAGAGGTAGAAAGTCGAAGTAGTTTAGAACAGAATTCCAGAATGTAGGGGTGTGGACACTGAAAGCTCAGTCACCAATGGTGGAGCAGAAAGAGAAAGAGAAAGAAAAAGGATGGACTGGATTGGGGTTTGAAGCCCAGTTCAGGACTGAAAAAGCCACCGAGGTTGTACACCAACGTCAGTCGGAGTGGCAAGGGAGGGAGATATAAGTGGGACCTCGTGTCAAGTTTCTGGTAGGATCAGAATAGAATGGCTTCAGGCTTTGAAGAAAACTCTGGCTCATCCAGAACTTGATATCAGACAGGTAGTCAGATCACCTTGGTGACAGTTGAGTGTGTTTAATGGCCAATTTATGTGCAAATGCAGCAACTTGAAAATCACGGAAAGGTTAAGAGCGAGATGCTGTTTTTGCGAAGCCAACGGTGGACTGGCGCAAATTGTCCAGCAACTTGTGGCGATTCGCAAATCACAGGATATCTCTTCCTCGCCCTAAGTTGCTGGACCATTTTCACATTAATAACAGCGTGCAACATTCACATGCTTTCCCCCCCCCCCCCCCCCCCCCCCCCCCCCCCATCATTTTCTGGGCCATTGCTTTCAGAAAAGGTAAGAATAATACCAGGAGAGAGCAGTGCCATGAAGGTGGAAGACAGAAAAGGGGCAGTGGAGGAAAATGTAGTGTTTGACTATCAGAAAGACTTGCATTTATATAGTGCCTTTCACGACCACCGGATGTCCCAAAGCACTTTACAGCCAATGAAGTACTTCTTTTTTTGAAGTGTTGTAATATAGGAAACGCAGCAGTCAATTTGCGCACAGCAAGCTCCCTTTTACAGCAATGTGATAATGCCCAGATAATTTGTTTTTTTAGTGATGTTAATTGAGGGATAAATATTGTCCAGGACACCAGGGATAACCTGCTCTTTTACGTTTACCTGAGAGAGCAGACGGGGGCCTCAGTTTAACACCTCATCCAAAAGATGGCACCTCTGACAGTGCAGCACTCCCTCAGCACTGCAATGGAGTGTCAGCCTAGATTTGTGTGTTCAAGTCTCTGGAATGGGACTTGAACCCACAACCTTCTGAATCAGTTGGTGTTACCAACTGAGCCACTGGCTGACACTAGGCCATGTAGAGGTTGAAGAGGGATAATGTATTGTAGTCTGGTACGGTAGCATAGTGGTTACGTTACTGGATTAGTAATCCAGAAGCCTGGATTAATGATCTGGAGACGCGAGTTCATATCACACCACAGGCAGCTGGGGAATTTAAATTCAATTAATTAAATAAATCTGGAATTAAAAACTAGCATCAGTAATGGTGAAACTGCCGGATTGTCGTAAAAACCCATCTGGTTCACTAATGTCCTTTAGGGAAGGAAATCTGCCGTCCTATGCGACTCCAGACCCACAGCAATGTGGTTGATACTTAACTTCCCCCTGCGGTTCAAGAAGGCAACTCACCACCACCTTCTCAAGGGCAACTAGGGATGGGATAGCGACGCCCTTACCTCATAAATGAATAAAAAAGTCACAGCTGCACAAGATGTTAGTAGATGACCAGTACAGTCTTGGTATGTGGGTAGGATGGAAATTAGATTGGAGGGAATGGTGGGCATAGAGTAGGGCAGCAATGATACATTTGAGGACTGCAAAATAATGGGAGTTTGTAATTGGCCCAGCTGTTTGACAGGGAAGAGAAGTTAAAGGTAAGCTTTCTAAGGGGGGGGAGGGGGAGAAGTGAAGGAGAAAATGATACATGATGAAAGGAAGAGGTTAACTATGTTGGCGAGAAGTGGGAGGTGAATGGTGAAGAGCTGGATCAAGGGGATCAAGTGGTGGTTCTCAGATAAAATAGTCTGATGGGGTTGTGCTGGAATGAATAAACTAAGTAGACTGTGGGGGCTGAGATCGGAAGGTTCAGGTGTGTGCTGAAGCCAACAGAGGCAGATTAACTGAAGTCCACAGCTCTTTGGAATGGATGTCAGAGGTAAGGATGAAAAGGATAGGGAAAAGGAACTCAGACTGGCAGTTTGTGGCAGAGGAGAGATAGGGATTGTCCTTACCCTTACTATTGAATCTGCTTCCACCACCCTTTCAGGCAATGCATTCCAGATCATAACAACTCACTGCATAAAAGAATTTCTCATCTCCCCGGCTTTTTTTCCCCCCAATTATCTAAATTGTCCTCTGGTTACTGACCGTTCTGCCACTGGAAACAATTTCTCCTCATCTACTCTATCAAAACCTCTCAATTTTGAACACCTCTATTAAATCTCCTTTAACCTTCTCTGCTCGAAGGAGAAGCTGCTGATGTTACGTATTTTATCTTTTTTGTTGTTCGGTTTTGCAAGGCCTCAACTTTATTTTGCCTGTTGCAATAAACATTTACTATATCATAACTGAGACCATGTCTGAAGCCTCCTTTTAAAAATTAGCTCATTTGATGGCCTAGTGGGTAAATATACTGCTCAGTGTGATGCTGAGCCATACAGACCAGAAAGGCCCAAGAATCAATTCCTGGTCTTGTAGGCATTGGCTGCCCTCCAGTATCTCACTATTCTTTGTGTACAATTCCAGACAATTGTTGTTGATGGGCTACTTGACTGGTAGCAGGTGGCGGAGGAGAAAACCCAGTCTGATCCTATATTTATCTTGTGCTCACACACGTGTCTTTCCAGAACTAAAGTTACTGGACAGTGGTCAGGAGATGGAACTCTGGTTGATTTCCCCGCCCCCTACCCCACTAGTCCTGGGAACAGTGGCAAATTGTAGCATTTCAAATGCATTTCAGCCTTGGCTCAGTGGTAGTACTCTCGCCTCCGAGCCAGAAGCTTGTGCGTTCAAGTGCCGCTCCAGAACTTCAGCACATAATCCAGGCAGTGCAGTGCTGAGAGAATGCTGCATTTTCCAAGGTGCTACTTTTTCGATGAGATGGTAAACTGAAGCCCCATCTTCCTGCTCAGGTGGACGTATAAGATTCCATGGTGTCATTCGAGGAAGAGCAGGGGAGTTTTCCCAATGTTCTGGCTAACATTTATCCCTCATCCAACAGCATGAACAACAGATTAACTGGTCATTTATCTCATTGCTGTTTGTGGGACCTTATTCTGTGCAAATTGGCTGCCAATTTTGTCTACAGAAAAATAATGACTACACTTAATAATTAAATCATTGGCTGTAAAGTGCTTTGGGAAATCCTGAGTTTGTAAAAGGTGCTATATAAATGCAAATTCTTTCTTCCTTTCTGTTGACACAGCTTGATTTTTTAAAAATTAAATAAAGCATGTGTTTTTCTAACCAAAATGCAGCACTAGAAATAGCAACAGAGAAAAAAGGATATATTAATGCCACTTGGCTGACCCCTGGAACAACTTTCCACTTCGAAGCTTCATTATAGGTTTTGTGCAAGTTGATGCCTCGGGTACATGGCTCATGACTGAAAATCTCAGCTAGCATTTGTCTGATGTTGTCAATTTTGCAATTGCCATAGTAACATTGACTGTAATGCCTACCTTCTTGCTCTCTGGTCCTTCACAGTGATGAATGTAACAGAGGATCGCAGGGACATATATAGCAAGGTCTGCAACAAACACTAAACAAAATTGGCAGAATGTCAGAGAACTGTAAACATAAACATTTTTAGGAACAGGAAAAAGCCTAAAGGCCCATCCTTTTTAGAGATCAATCCTACCTGCTCAACTTTTCAATATATTCTTCAATTCCTTGTCAAGACTCTTGAACCCACTTATACCGCCTGCGTCAATAGACTTCCTTAGTAATTTGTTCAACACATCTGTGGTACCATTCCACAGGTGCCAGTCACCCCAAGGTACTTCATCCACGTGACCACTGATGATGTGTGATTCTGGACAACTGGTAAGCATCGACACACTTTTCACTATTGGGGTGGGGGGGGGTGGAGGTTTGTATAAGTAACAAGACCCAGGATCAACAAATAGGAAACACTACCAACCTTAACTGATTTCCCCTCTCTCAAGGACTCCAACACCAATCGTAGCATCTCGAATGCTGAGATCAGCTAACTCTGCAAAGGCCGCGGACAACCCCTGGCATTTTGGTTTGTACGGAACATAGGAACAGGAGTAGGCCATTCATCCCCTTGAGCCTTTTCTACCATTTAATTAGATCATGGTTGATCTATACCTCTACTCCATTTGCCTGCCTTTGCTCCATATCCCTGGATACCCTTACTTAACAAAAATCATATTAATCTCGGTCCTCAAAATTTCAATTGACCCAGTATCCACGGCTTTTTGAGGGAGAGTTCCAGATTTCCACTACCATTTGTGTGAAAAACGGCTTCCTAATTTCACTCCTAAATGGGTCAGTTGCATGCTACCTTTACCAAATGAGCCATCAGAGGAGCTCAGCCTAGTTCCCTTTGTATCAAAAAAGTTCCATCTGATTTTATTCACTTTAACCAGTGTCCCCTGGTTTTGAACATCTGTAGTTGGCATGTCAAAACGTTAGGGCGGCACAGCAGGCTGGATTGTCAATGTTCAGCAATATGACACTGAGGAAATCTGGAATGTCAATCTTGGCCAAGCTGCTGTGGATTCACTTCTCAGCCGTGTGCAGTGCTCTTTCACTACTGGTGCTTTAATCCAGCCCAAACTAACGGAATGCAAGTCTTTGCTAGCAGTGAGGGTCCTTTCTGAAATGACTTGGAACAGTCTAAATCCTTCGAAAAATCATCCAGAATTCAGAACTAATTGGAACCCAACTGGCAATCTCAGAGAGGTCACCAGGAGAGAGCTGGTGGGAAAAATGAAAAAAATTCCCAGTAGTGCAGTAAGGGGTATTCTTTAGTGTTTCAAGCATGTTCAGTTTTTATTTCACATTTCCATCATCTGCAGTATTTTGCATCTGTTGCACCATGAATTCAGTCCATCCCAGCGCTCCGTGGTTCGTATCCCATCACACCGTAGGTTCAGTCTATCCCGTATTACCATGGGTCAAGGGGTTGCCGCTTGGCTTAGTCTGTTGCTTCAAGCCATGGTTTAAAGTGTTGCACTCAATTGGTCCTATCACACTGTGGTTCAATGTGTTTCACCAGGGGTTCACGGTGTCCGATCACACCATGATAAAGTGAACTGTAGAAATCCAGAGACTCCCTCTCAAAACATTGGTTGGTAACCTCAAATATAAAGTTAGTAAGTAGCACTGCAGTGTAAGATACAACTGGAAAGAGTAATCACTTCACTCATGGGTATGGTTAGACATTTAAGATTTGTTTTTTATGGATCCGCGAGACTTTTTGCATGGGGCAGGGGAGAAGAAAATTAATACTCGTATTCAGCCCAGTAACCCCAGATGACCTTCAGAATCCTCAAGTCACCAAATGACCAGGTCTCAATAGATGCTCAGATAGGTCACTGGATAGAGTGTGCTGCAGCAGGGAGGAGTTCCATCTCAGAATCTGCCTAAAATTCAGTTAAAATTAAAACTTTTTTCAACAGTCTTCAAAAAAACAGATGAGGCTGCATGATATTCACCATCAGTTCAAAGGATGGATCATGAATAAATTAATTCATGAATAAATTAATCTACACCCTATAAGTGAGATGTACTGCTTCCATAAAGCTAAATTGTTTATCCTCATCTTTCTTAATAAGGTACAAGTGTTTTTGTGCTCTTCCACGTGGCCTTAATCTATGTCCAAGTGCATTGCAATATTTGCCAGTCTGTCACCATTCATCCTACTTACATGTTCAAACCACTTGAGTTGTCTAAGTGAGTTCATCCACTACCATTTTGCGCAGTCCAAATTCTTGCACATTGTGCGGCCTCAAACATCTCATGTACGTCACTTCTGGGATTGATGAACTGCCTAAGGTGCCCACTTCAATTACAAGTTATGCTGCTTCATCACTGTGGTAATGAAGTGACTTGCCCACTTGGTGGCCAAAGTAGGGAGGGACAAAGGATTTAAACAGTACAAGTAACAGAAAATCCACCATCTTGTAGAAGGTGGATAGGCTTTCATGGGTCAAAAGTTGAGCCATTTGTCAGATTATCCACCCTCTTCACTGCTCTTCCAGCTACAGTGTTGATATGGCTGGTCCAGGTAAGTATCTGCTCAATGACAACCCAAAGTTGATGGTGGTGCCGTTGAAGATCAGGGGAGATAGCTGGTCTCTCTCTTGTTCAAGATGGTCACTACCTGGCATTTATGTGGCATGAATATTACCTTCCACTTGCCAGCCTAAGCCTGGATGTTGTCTTTTATTACTTCATGATCAGAGTACTTGCGAATGGAGCTGAACATTATGGAATCATCAGCAAAACAGCCCCACACCTGACCTTATGATGGAGGGAGGTCATTGATGAAGCAGCTGAAGATGGTTGGGCTGAGGAGGCTTTGTTGAGGAATCCTGAAGCTGGATTGACCATCTTCTGACAACCATCAACCTGTTGTTCATTTCCCTTTCATTTAATTTCAGATTTGCAGTTATCTCTAAAATTCTTAATTACCTGTTGCTCGCATGAATAGTTTGTGCCCAAGACTCTCATACCCATGAGATGTACGAAGGGCAACCCACTCAGGATTTATCGATTCAGCTCTGAGTAAAAAACAAAAAGGTTTATCTCTAGAATAAGAATGCATTTCGCTTTTTAAAAATGTGCGCAATCAATAAACAATACCCAATGACAGATAGTACAACAATTTTCTTTTTCCCCCCATCTAATTCCCTCTCCTCCCCAAAGGAAATGATTCAGACTGGGGTATGACTGCCTTTGATACCTCGCCCAAGTGGGTAGTCCACATATGGGAGCCTGAACAGTGAAGGTCAGCAGGCTGTTTGACTATGGAGAGTGCATCTTGAGCCTGATCCTGGCCTCCTCCATCAGAACAGTTCACACAAGCTGTTTTCTTTCCCAGTTTCAAAGGCAACATTGTGGCAGCTGGCTTAAGTGGGATGAATAACCCCTGAAGCCCATGGACAAATGCTTCATTCCAACATCTAAACTATACATTTGCAATTTGTAATTTATGCTGGGGTATAATTCCAATGCTACCAGTGGCTATTCTTCACGTGCAAACCTAGATAGCAAGTATGAGCACAAAGAGCATAAAAGCCAAGAACGATCCTGATCTCACCCAACATCTATACCACTACACTTTCCCATGGTGGGGGCAGGAAGAGGGTGGTCACTGATTAGGAACTGGAACCTTGACTGATTTTACATTTTATTTTATATTAAAGATTTCTGAAGACTAATTCTAAATATGAGTTGCCTTATTAACGATAGCAGATCAAACTTACACATATGCACAAATCAGACTGTGGTAAGCAGTAAGAGGCGGATAATCAAGGCCCCAGTACTTCAGATTATTGCTGCTTGTATTGAAGTACCTGAAGAGAGAAACAAATCAACTATATGCTATCAACCATAAAGAGAATGCATTCAGAAGTAGTTGGTTCCTGCATCGGTTTAAAAAAAAAACACAAGTTACATATATATATATTTTTAATTAGGTTAATTTACTGAACCTTCATATTACATATTTTAGCAACATACTCTCAATGGCTCTGTAGGTAATTGCACCACCCGATATAGAACCACGATAGTCCCAGGTTCAATCCCAGGTCTCTGCAGAGTCAGCCGATCTCAACAGGGCAGTAGTTAGGGTGCTACGATTAACCTCAGTGCCATGGTCTAACGAAGAAAGTCAGGGATCGCACTTGCGATTGATATCCAATGACTCCTGCTGGATGTCAGGTAAGAACAGGACTGCACGTGACAGTGATGCCAAGCCCCTGCCAAGGGGTGAAAAGCTTCCCAGCATTCCCCGTCCAGGCTTGCATACACTTGATTGAGATACTGGAAGACTACCAGAGCCAACATCAGTGCTGTCAGGAGTGGAACAGGAGAGGAAAAGGGGGGGGGCGGGGGTGGGGGTAGGTAGGAGGTAGGAAGAAATCCTTCACTTCATTCACATATTCTAAAGAAAATCCTCAGCGACACACCCCAAAACATATAAATGTTGAATTAATTGAATAATGAGACTACAAACCATTGATGGATGGGTAGGTTGAAGGTAATCTCCTGCCAGTGCCTCTGAGCTTCATAATCTCCAAACATAGGTGGTTTCCCAGCACCTGAGGATACAGAAAAAAACAGCTGAACAGATAACATTAAAGGGCACTACTTTCATGAAAAGGTTTTTGGCAAATTCTACTCGAGCGTAACTGCATTGCCCCATGGGGAAAGTAAGTAACACAGACCAAGGTGGTCCCCGGTTGCATCCCCGCTCTGAGGTAAGTTAGCCGATTTCAGTTACTGCAGCAGTAAAATAATTAGCCTCAGTGTTACTGCACTAGGGAGGGGAAGGTATTACCCTGGTTTCTTGGCTCTTGATTAGTATATAGCCACCCTGCTGAAGTCTGTGGCTGCTGTGCGAGGACAGGATTGGGCTCATCTGTGATACACGTTCCCTCCCCCCCCTTTGAAAAGTCTACTGTACCAAGTCAACAAAGGCATGCTCTTATCCAGGGTGTTTAATTTGCAAGCGTTTTACAATGAGGGACCAAACTCCAACCAGAACTGTGGAAGGATGGTTATAGGAGGTGACTGAGGATGTGGTCTAAGCTCACACATGGAAAATGGCCATGTAAGCAAGGAAGTGATGAACTGTTGGGACCCATGGAAATATATTCCAGGACCTTTGGGAGAAAAGGTGGGACATCTGCACGGTGGAAAAGAGTGTTTGGCAAAAAAACAAAATACCGCAGATGCTGGTAATCTGAAAATAAAAATAGAAAAAGCTGGAAATACTCAGTAGGTTAGGCAGCATCTGTGGTAAAACAGCAGTAAGCATTTCAGTCCTTCAACCCTTCTTCAGGGCTACCAGATATTACAGATCAACAGCATTTAAAAAAAGAAACACAAGGGAAAGGTGGGGAAGGAAAAAAAATACACAGGAAAAGAAACAGGATGACTTGGGTGGAGTACAGGAGATGATAAAATTGCAGTCGTGATATTAGCAGGAGATAAAAGGAGGCATAATGAGAGAAAATCAAAGACAGTGTGAATAGCTGAAGGGAAGCATGAAAAATCATCAAGGTGGAGCAGGCTCCAGTGATTCAGGAATCTGGTAGAAGAAAAAAGAAAACCGGTTGACACCTGCTTTACAATTTGAAAAATACGCTTGGCAAACTTTTTTTGGGAGGACTGAGAAAGACACAGAAAATCCACTCATTAATTTTTGCAAGATGTTATATCACAGGCAAGTGGTTTCACAATTTACATCACTATATTCTAGGCTTTCAAAAGCAATCATAGTTTGCCAAACACATTTTTCAAAGCCTTTAACAAGTCAAGAAATTAAGCCCACTCGATATTGCCATTTTACACAGTGCTTATTAAATGCAAAGGTTGTCGTTAGCCTTTGCAGTTTACACACAACTGTTTACACGTTCTGCTTGAGGTAGGGAGGGTCTTTTTTTGCATTGTGTGGGGCTGAATGACAGAGGTGAGGAGAACGACAGCTCACTGACTGACCTGAATAAGAGTTCAGAGACACTGCCCAACGCACTGTGAGGCTGACTGCGAGTACGATGGTAATGAGACTCCATCTCTCCATGCCGTGCTGAGCTACTCTCTGCCTCCTACTCCTTCTCTGCTTTGCCCAGCACTTCCTGAACCCCGCGCATGCGCCTCTCACCCGGCGCCGCCTGATGACGCAGCAAGCCACTTGCCCAACTCAGGCAGGCTGGTGTGTCTTGTCAGTGAGGAATTTATTTCCATTTATGCAAAGTTTATTCGATTCAAGTTCTGGGGAAGACACTAAATAGATGCATCACTTTCAAAATAAACTTTAAAATTGTTTAAATTCTTATTGGATAACCACAGTATATACATTTTATGGAACTATATTTATTTAAGTTAAATTACTATAGATACCTACATCCATTTCAGAAGTTTTTCAGTTCTCATTACGATAACCTACAGTAGTTTATAGATATGTTGTCTGGGTTTATTTTCAAATTGATGTATTTTATTTAAATTAAGGGACATAATTCATAGCTATATTCATTTGGATAAATAAAAAGATCATAACATTATTTAAGATTATTTAAATTGACATTCGGTTCCCGATTTTACATATGTTGGGTAGTATCCTAATTATATGTTGTATTTTGCACGTAAAAACATGTTAACGGATGCAAATACTGAAAAAGAAAAGAACAGGGAAATGTTGGGAGTGAAACTTATTTAAGGAAAAGGAGGAAGGTAAACCCACTTAAAGTATGGAACTGTATTTATTTCTCACAGTGATACACATTAAAATAAGCCACATTATTAATCAGGAAAGAATGAGAGCGGACAGGTCAGGAAAACATCAGGATGCATTTGTTTATGCTCATGCCCATAGTGTCAAACGAATGAGGAAAAACTTGTGTTTTGTGAAACCGTTTGAGCTGAGTGAAGTTATTTCACCTGGGCGAACAGCATCAGTTTTCAAACTTTCTGCTATGCTCCCTTGTATTGCTGCCAAAATTAATATTATTTTAACCTCATTTGTCATCATACGTTATAATGGAACCAGTTGAGGCAATTAGTTTTATCTAATTAGATATCTCATACATAACCTCGAATATATTTAAGTTGAACTGGATATTGACAAGGTTTGAGAATGTCATTTAATTGAATTCCTTGGCTTTAATATAAAAGTAGAACAATTTAATTGGATTCGTTTTTGCTCATTCTGATGAGGCTTTGGTTGCTTCATTACTTTTCGCTTTTTGCAGTTTATGATCATTCCTCCTGTAAAGAATTGGTCAAACGCACAAAAGCAGAAAGATTGCAAGTTTTCGTGAATTATTAAAACGTTGAAAAACATAATTTAAAGCAAATTTTCAACTTTGCTGCTTTCGTGTATGAACAACAATTCCTTGCTGGTATTATGTGTTTGAGCAAAAGTCCAAAGTCAGTAACGCCTACGTTTTGATTGCTTAGAACTTTAATTGCAATGTAAATATTCTTTATTATTATTTTTCAGATATTTTCACTGAATGTTAACGTAGTTTCGGACAGCTGAAAACATTCTGTATATTTCAATGTCGTCGGCTACGCTGTGTCTTGAATGATATTTATAAAACGGACCATTTGTTAAAATAGATGCCGATACCTAAAAAACATAGTAAGCATGTATAACGTAGTAGTTCTAATATAAGTATATGATATAGATACATTGTATAATAAATATATAAAGATTGTACATTTACATACACCTTTAGAAGAGAATCCTCTCGACAACGCAAGTTAATTTAGGACATTGCTGTACAAGGTTTACAGAATGTCAGAGTTTAGCCATCCCACAAGAACGCATCAGATAGATTAACCTCAGACTCCTGTCTTTTACTGACTGTAAAAGCTATAATTGCATTGTTTAAAGTCATTGCTGTCAAATATTTGTAGCCGGTAGTTTAAAAATGCATTCAAAAAGGAAAAAAAATCTGTCACCGTACTTGGTGACTATCTATCTGAGCAAAGAGCGGCAATAAACAGCAGACTTCGACCCAAGAGTTGGTCGAGGTGAATCCGTGCTCCTTGTGATTCACAATTGGGCTCCCTGGACTTCTATTTATTTTTTTAAATAAAATATTCGAAATACAGAGACTGCGAACAGAAAGAAAAACTGACAACTTTATAACGCTCACCGACATCCTGCAGTTTAATTTAAATCGGATTGCCTGTCAGTGTAAATTGGTAAGAGCTGACAGGTAAATGATACAAATTAACAGCACAAGAATCCTAAATAAAAATCAAATCAAAAGGAAGAGGATTGTTTTTCGTTGAATTTCTTGTTGACCAGCTGCAGGAGCAGATTTTACCTCCCGAAGGTGGCACATTTACTTTATCATTGAATTAATTTTAACCAATACTGCGATTGGATAAAAATCGAAATTGCGAATGAATTTTGCTTCCATTATTGAATGCATTTATTTGCTACCAAGCGTGTTTGGTGTATTTGCATACATTTTGTATGTAAGTTTGAGTTCAGTCACTGACTGTATTGCCGTCTCCTCTTTCAACTCCATGGCCCGTGTAAAGGCTTTAGAGATTTTTTTTTAAATGATTCTTTACACTAAAAACTTGTGGTATAAGACCTCGGTGAGTGAAGGTTTCATTGACGTATTAAATACAAAAATTACTGGGATCCCGAGGAAGAAGAGGCATCACTTTTCTCACCACTCCAATCTGAAAATAACCCTGCGCAAAACACAGTGAATTCAATCTTAACATTTTACAAAGAGGATCAGCTCCACAATTAACTAGATACATAATTCTAACACGGACACACACACATACATACATATATATATATAGAATTTCTCCTTCAAATTTAGATGGCAAAGGGTTAAACTTGAATGATTCATGTTTATTTGCTCTTGTGTTGAAAGTAGCTCTCGGACAGTTGCTAACATTTCAGACATTTTCAGCACATTCCGTAAGTGCCATCTAGTGCTGCGTTTCGGTATCACAGACTCCCGCCCAAATCCAACCCCGAGCTTCCAAATGGAACGAGATTTGGTTAAGTTGCAATAATTATTATGGTGCTGCTGACATCATTATCAACACCTTACTGAGATCCAAACTCTCAGTAAAACAAGGACGAAAATTATGGTTACAAATATTAGTCTCATTGCCGATTTGTGTGTTGTCAATTAGTCAGTTGCACTTCCCCCAAGTTGCCGTTTACCTTTTTAGGGTTTCAGGAAATAAAACAGTTTGTTCCAGACTAGAGCTCCTATAATTTCATTTTTAAAACTCAGTTGAAGTAGTTTTGAGCAGGTGAGATTGTAAAAAGGCATGTTTATTTCTGCCGTTCATTTATGTAGAAGTCTCTGTGAAACTCATATTCACGCAAGTTTCGTTTGGCAATTTTTTTTTAAAGAGGCATAAATCACTTCATCATCACAGTTGACCGCAGGGTGACTCAAAAGCTACAACTGCAGATAAATTCGAATCAGTAAAAGTTACAAGCAACAAAGGATCAGTGTTGGAATGAACCCCTGTTATGGCTCGTCATTTCGGAATGGTTCGATCAGCAGGTTTCTGCGCCGGACAGTGACTTTAGGAGTCGCCTTCTCCTTTCCCAGGGGTATCAGTTAAATATAGAACTAACGCTCGTGTTTCACTAACCATCCGCCATTTGCTAGTTTTGTGTAAACGCAACTCATAACCAGGGTCACAACTGCCTAACATCTTGTTACGTTTATAGAAGCAAGAGACAAAACATTTTTAGATCAGTTTCAATTTCCTTGTAAAAGGATTACCGAGGGAGATTCAATTTAGGGACGGGATCTGGTGTTATTAAGTTGCCCTTCAAGTAAAGTTGGAGGTGGATATTTCTTTCTTCGTGTCAAACGATTATCAAATATAATATACTTGGTGCTCAGGCCACACCCCGACAAGCAGGGCGGCTCGCTTCATTTGGTGTATTTATACTGAGGTATAAATGTTTGCTCACGGTAAAATAATATTTACGGTTACAGAAAGAACTCGCGTCCAAGCCGGGCGCAAATGTTGTTCAAGTTGGACGGGGTCAGTCATTTCGCAACACTCTTTAAGCACAGAGTGTGAAGTAAATAAGGAAATTCAATACGGGCAACGACACTTGAAGCCGCGACACATAGATAAACAGTCAGGGGAGAAAGGCTGGTGATCTAAAATCAACCTCGTCGCCTGAGATCATTTACAAAGTATTAAAATATCAAAACGGAAAACGATCCGCATAGGTTTTTTTTCCCTCTGCTATGTTTTTAAACAGAGATTTTCTCCCAGAAACTCGCGTTTCATCTGTTTCCAAAAACCGAAAGTTAGATTAATGTGGTGTGTTTTATTTGTTTGATTTCACGTTACACAAGTTGGGACAATCACGCCCAGTGTTTACACAATAATTATTTTCATAATGAAGTGTTCACCCGTACCAGACGATGCTAGTTTTGGAATTTAGATAATTGATTAGAAGTTAGAAGTTCCGGATTTATTTCAAGTGTGTATGTTTAATATTTATTTGAATATTCGTTCAAATATAATACTTTTGAGGCGTCTACCAAAGACGTCCGCAACTGGGATACATAGGGGAATGACAAGATTGTGAATGGAGCTTAATGTTTCCAGAACACCTAGGTCCTTCTCTTCAGTAGCGCAGCAGTAAGCATTGCCTTTAAATTTTCATTCCCTTACATTTTGTAACCCGCGTGTATTTTCCCCCTTTTATGTCATTCATTTTCTTAGCATTAAGTGTTTCAGGTAACTTCCAGATAATCGATACCGGATTGCTGACACACCCTTGCGTCTTGTTTTAAATTATATATTATTATTTCAGTGATTATGTAAAAGATACAGACAATTTCATTCAAAAAAAATCTGTATGTACAACTCCAGATCGGCTGTTATAGCAGGTTCCTCTTCAGCGAAACAAAATCGGCTCGAACAAACCTTGTGGACCAGTTTAAAGTGTTTGACTTTAATAATTTACCGAGTTCCCTATAAATAATACAATCTTATGGGTACCCCAAATAAAAAAGCGACCACATACACTCAGAAATACATTTATTTAGATATAAAATATATAATTTACGACAAAGCACCTCACTTAGAGTTTTGATATGACTGTGATGGACAACCTTTTAAAATGGTAAAATCTTCTAATTAATATATTTTGCTACATTACTACAATGGAATTGAAACAGATTTCAGTCGAGCCCTTTTCAGTTTGCCCTTGCGATCCTCTCTTCCATGAAGTTAAACAGTAGGGGCTGTCAGCTCAAATTTCACAGCTAATATCTTCAGCAAAATGTTTACTGATTAAATGGCTTTTAATTTTAAAAAGCGGCAATGACCTCTATGCCGTCACTTCAAACAGAGAGCTTTTAGTTATAATAATATGCTGAGCTGCCATGTTTCTTATCTTTTGGAGGTTACGATCGAATGACAAGTGTGTTTTAATGTCCCAGTCTGTAACCCTATGCATTTAATACAATTATGACAGAAAACCCCCTCTAAATCTGCAAGGCCAAGAATATCTTATTTTAGAAATGAACAAGGACATAAACGTTTGCAATTTGTAAAATTTATTTACAAAGTTGTTTAATTCCCATTGTACAACACGACGGTAGCGCTACATAGAATACATATATTTAATTCATATAAAGGGCTTTAAGCTTTTGCAGTCGTATACAATATTGACATTTGTTTCTCCTGTTGAATTAATTCTTCAGAATGATTCAGTCTTCCTTAATATCTATACATGTTCGTCAATAAACTACTGGCAATGAACCTTTCAAAAAAGACATTAAGTGTGAAAGGCCAGAGCTCTATACTACAACTGTGAAACAGTCTAATTAAAAAATAAAACTCAATGACTATGAACCGATAGGTTCTTTATACAAATATTTACAAACGTATTTACCTGTACAGAAAGCATTCCTTTTTTATATAACATAGGATTATAGTCTATAATTTGCAGTCAAGTTCAGTGCAACCCACTACCACAGGAGAATAAAAAGGATATGGTAAGTGAGCAGTTGGAAGTGGAGGAGGTATTAAGATGGCCATTTGGCCACTGCGGCTGCCGAAGCTGCTGACTGTAAGAATTGTCCGGAGATTATGTTCGTGGGGACACTGAGGATAGGGGTGATTGCAGCCGTGGTTCTCGCCAAGGACAAGGGCTGAGGACTGATCAGGGCTGACTGAACGGTCACTGGCGGCCGCAGGAAAGTTTGTGAGCTGCCGGACGTGCTGGTCACCCCGATGATATTCTCGATGCTGAAAGAAGGTCTGCTGGTGGGCTCCGTTTTCACGATGGACGTGGAGCTCAGGCTGCTGAGTTGGAGCTGGAGGCTGGGGCTGAGCTGGGAATTGAAGGTTTTCCTGTTGAGTTCACTGGACGGGATGAGTGGGACGACTGGGGGTAGCATGGGACCCACAGGAGGGATATAGGGATACTGGAGAGCTGCGGGATGAGGGTAGGAGGCAGGATGCAGCGCATAGGGACGCCCGTAAGGACCGCTCAGGCTATAAGCTCCAAAACTCTGCATCATCAGGGCAGTCTGCTCCCTCAGATGGTCTGCAGGCTGCCTCTTGAACCTTTTCCTCCGACGGAGAAAGCTCCCATTGTCAAACATATCTTCAGATTGTGGATCCAGGGTCCAGTAGTTCCCTTTTCCCGGATTACCAGGCTCCCTGGGAATCTTCACAAAACAGTCATTTAGGGACAAGTTGTGCCTGATGGAGTTCTGCCAGGCGGGGAATTTCTCCCTGTAGTAAGGGAAACGGTTGCTGATGAACTCACAGATCCCACTAAGGGTTAACTTTTTCTGGGGACTTTGCAAGATAGACATGGTGATGAGAGCAATGTACGAATAAGGTGGTTTCACCAGGCTGTTCTTGGGTTTTGAGGCGTTGTTGCCGCTGGAAGAGCCACTTTCCTGAGTTTCCGATTTCGTGACTTCTCCCTCCGAGGAAGGCTGGCAGATAGCGGAAGGGCTCTCCGCGATTTCCCTTGCCCCGATCTCCTCCACCTCTTCTCCCTGATCGTGGGTGGCGTGGCTCTCAGAGTCGCTGTCCTTTCCCATGCCCTCGTCTCCTTCTCCCACCACATCAATATCGACATCCTCGGCTGTGAGGACCGTGTGCCCTGACATGTCGCTCGCACTGCCGCTGCCTGACAGGGTCATCACGCTTTCCCTTTCACAAATCAGCAAAAAAAGGTAAGAGCTTGGCTTCTTTTCTGATGAAACTTCTCTCCCCTCTCTCCCTCTCCTGTCTCTCGTCTCTCTCTCTCTCTCTCTCACACACTGTCTCAGCTGGCAGTCCCTTGCAGATCAGATGACAACGCTTTTTTTAATGCAGGTCAAGGGGCTGTCAATAATAGTTACCTTTAACTTTTTGACAGCCTATTTCAACTTGCACATTGCAACTTTTTAACTTTTCCTGTATTTTTCGCAATTTTTAAATAAAAACGTTTTCAGGTACGCAGCTCTAGCTTTTTATGCCTCCTTTTTATATATAAAAAGACTGTCTGGAGATTGTTTCAGTTAGAGATATACTCTCAGGATTGTCACGTGAGGGACTAACGTCAGACTTCCCTCTGTTAAGCCATGCAAAACTCGAGTTATTTCATGTAATCGTCAACATAGATCCGGCCAAGACAACAGTAGCACCACTCATTCCTACAAGCACCATTTCATCAAGGCGATCAAAGCATTCTTTGTCAATAAACTTGCGAGCAGAACAGAGCAAGACGAGACCTCAAATTATTTAATTGGGCGCATTTTTTTTTGCAATTGCACTTTTTGGCCAAATGCACAAATATGTTATACAAAACCATGTTTGTTTATTTATTAATTTTGCTTTATTTTAGGGCATTTCCCCCCTCCCAATCAAAACAGTGAAAATAAATATTTTGATTAGATATTAAAACATATTAATGAATGTGACACTATTTATTTCGTTTAGCAAATTCTGTGTAGATTGGCGTGACATTAGCTTTCTTTATAAAGACAATGATCAGTTTATTTTTTTTGCTTTACATTGACTTACAGTCAGGCACCAGCGTCTAAACGACATTTTTTGTTAGAAAGACGTATTATAACTGCATCAGATAGGTTGCCGCACATATAGCAAAATGGTTATTGATTAATCTATTAGATTTAGTGAAGAGGGAACGAAAAGGGTAGGGGGGGGGGGGGGGGAAGACGTGCGGTAACAAAAGGAAAGCTACAAATAAAGAACTTTGGACCAGGATGTGCAGAGGTGTTAACGAGCTAATCATCCCATGTGTTAGCATATGAAAAACTAGGAAATGGGAGAGTGTGGGTGAATGTGAACGAGCCATTCATGGCACTGAAGGTAAGCGTTTGTCTCAATGCTGTTCCCAGGAAAGAAGATGTTTAACCTGCAGCGTGGAAACTATACTTTTCCAAATAAGTTTAACAGGAACTGACACCGTCTTTTAAACAAAAGCCTAATTTCAGCACAATAATTCCTTCCCAAAAGCAACGTCTTTATGAAAATCTGTTGTCTTACTTTTTTTTTGTAACACTAAAGTTTTGTGTGTAAATATTAGGTATAATTTATGTTTTTTTGTTGTTTTGGTATTAGGTTAAAATCGAATTGATTTGTTCTCCCAATTCCTCCTACTCAAATCAGAATATCTTTAAGTGACAAAAGAATCAATTATTCTTTCCACCCTCCTATTAAGACTAACAAAACCATGTGAATGGGTTTACGACATGTTTTCGATGGGAGGAATGAATAACCATTTAAACCTGACAGGGCTTCCCTGTGACACAAAATGATATTATAAACTGTAAGCGATTTCCCCACAGAGCAAAGCACTGTTTTTCTCCCGTATAAAAGGTGCATTTGCCGGCAATAGAATTTCCCTTCATTTTTTGCACGTTTGCTATTTTATGTTATGATTTTATTTTATTTTGCCCAAAGTAGATTTTTTTTAACTGTTAACATTAAAGCGTTTAAATACAAACGAAACAATAATATTTTGTAAAGGCATCTGGCCTTATTTTTGGTAGAAATTAGATACTATTTACTTCAATTAATAAACTGCAATGAAGATGTATAGCTTAGTGTTTTTTTTAACAAGTGCTGAATCCAAGAGAATTAAGATATGTTAAACAATGATTGAGGACAAGAAAAAAAATGAATCAAGCCTGGAGGGGAGTGAGAGAGGGAAAAAACTTGCATTGTGTGCTTGTAAATTGGTTATAAATGAGTGTTTGTTGGTTGCTGTTTGCATTTGTGTAAATACGGCAGAACATCTCAGTTTACAAAGCACTTTGTTTTCTCGTTTGTTTACTTCATCGTGGACCGACTGCCACCGTCAAAACTTATGTTAAAAAACTTTAAATGATTCTATCAAACTCTTAACAAAGCCCAGAAATTCGCCCCGATATATTCAGGTTTTAACCTCTTTTCGTTTTTATTCGTTCTAATTATGCAATTAACTTTCCGTGTGTCACATTTGACGAAAATCGTGCACATTCTGCGGCTGAAAGTGATGGGTTTTTAATTGTTGAAGCAAAATACTGATTTTAGTGTAATGTGGGAGCAGGAGAGGTTACTGTAACAGGGGGTTCTATAATCACTCTTCATTTAAAACCGGCTACGTTGGTAGGCTAACCATCATTGGCAACCACAATTCGCCACACAAAGTCTCCTTTTTTTTCATTTTCTTTTTACATTTCCCGTCTTCCTGTTTGAATCTGGGTTCAAAAAGTTCCACATTAAAAATTTGACAGTTCCTTTGTATGATTTCGAGATGAATTAAAATGTTCCCAGAGCCTGGAATGCAGCTGCAAAATAAGATCAGTGATTTCATTTATGAGCACTATATGATTTAAAAAAAAACTCTTATATGCGACCATCTGGGCTGTTGCTTTCAATTGCGATCAGCTTCGTGGTCGGAAGAGCATCGTTAAGAGAAGCATAAAATGCCGTCTTTGTTCCAAAAGCATCATCCTATTTATTTGCGATGATCTTCTTAACTCTCAGAGGAGTTGGGCAGGGAATTTTAAAAAAAACAACCACAGAACGCAGGTCCCTTTGATGCGTATTTCTTAAACACAATAAAAGTCAAATTAATTAAATCATACCATTAATTATGACCCTTAGCGTGAAAAGGATTGTTTCCCCTCGATTAGGGATGTATTGTGCTAATCCCCGTGTTGACTCAGAGAACTGTCTGTTCTACAATCATTTCTATAGAAAGCCTTTCTAGACCAATTTAGCAAATCTTAATCAGGCATGTTTAGGGTGAAATAATGATTTGGATATCACTGCGATTGTTTCAATTATAGATTTTAATTTAAAGAAATAAAGGGGAATTTCAGGTTGACCCAGGTTACCATAAAAGACACACGTGGATTTTAGATTGAAATAACCGCGCGGAATGTCCATTTTCGAAACTAAACGGCAACACTAATAAACTTTAAAAGCCAACTAGTTTTTAAGTGAAAGTTGAACACTACACAGAAAATAATAATAAAAAAAGATGCATAATCCCCCTCTCCTGCTCAAAACGTCCTGATTTATATTTCGGAGCGTCTATAATCGTATTTAATTTCACGTCGCTAATGAGAAGGAGCAAATCTCTGAGCAGAGCTGGGCGTCACAGATCCCTTTTAAAATAATAACAGGATCCTGAGCGAATCTTCCTAATAGGAACCGGCATCTAATCCAGTCAAGATGGTGTACTGGGATGGAGGGAGAAACAGAGGGAAGGAGTGAACAGGAGAATCGAGAAAGCTACATTTGTAAAAGGAATGAAAAGACGTAGGGAAAATAAAAAGGGAAACATATAATTAACGGGAAATAATAGAAGAGGCAAACGAGTAAAGGGAATATTTTTTTAGTCCAGTTATTGTTTGGTCTCCCCTCCTGCATAAGTGGCGGTTTCAATTAGACTAAAATACACTTGTTCGTGTTTACTAATTTCCCAGTTAAATATAGCTGAGATTTGGACCCATCTGACGCGTTTGCGATCAGATGTCACTCGGGCTCGACAACCCTAAGGCTGTGGCTTCGCAAAGTGCAATTGCCAGGATCTAATCGCTTTACACACAACACGGGAATGGTATCAAAGACGTCCTATTTCCACTCCTTAAACCCTATTAGCCTCCACGATGAATTATGTAAAATCTCGACCTTACACTCGGATTATTAAAGGAGAAATCCCATTATGATGTACATGGCAGGAGGGAAAGTGAGTTGAAGGGAAATATTCTTTCAGCCCCCAATGTGTGGGCTGGCTCCAAACTTCGGCTACACACTACGGAGCAACAGTGAGGAATAAAAATATATTTTACATTCATGTGATATGTTAGCAGCCCCTCAATTTATTATTGGGAATATTAACGGTAATAATATTAACCGTACAAACATCTGAGAAACAGCAGCCTCTTACCTGTGGCACATACTCTTCTCAATCCTTGCACATCCAGTAAAATCAATACATTTACTAGCCGTCTAACTGAAATCAGTAGCAGCATCAAACCTTTTTACCTACGATGTACGGTGTCTGTATCAGAATAACCCCCACCCCATTAAGATCACTTTCACAGTTATTTCTCTACACTGTTCAGAGAGCGAGCGCCTCCGCGCCGGTTGGTTTAATTGGCTTCTTTAATACTTTCTTCTTTAAAAATATCAATTTCCGGCTAACACTAGATGTTTGCACTGTAATTTTCGCAACACGTTTGAATAAATTGATTCAAATAACGTGGCAGTAATATTTCAGACACCGTCTTTATTAACGGCTCGGTCTCATGCTCAAGCTTGTAAAATTGCTTACATTTATTTAAATCTCCAATTAACTATAATAATGCGGGGGAAATGGCAAAACAGACTATTTAATTTATATATATGTTGTAACTTAACCAATTAAAACGATAAGGGGGAGGGGGTTGAAACTACGGTAATAATGGATAGGAAAAAGTAAGTGGGATAACTCCAATTTATACAAATCAAACAGTGCTTAATAAAAAGGCAACTCGTTTAATTAAAGGTTCAAAGAAATCGGATCCAGCATTTGGACAGCATTTAGAATGCGAGTGAAATTCGTGATGAATTAATGGCATTGTTGGCGCGCTCTTAATTATAGTTATTATGTTAATTATTTTACATTAGCATGAAGTTATCAGCATGTCAGGTTTAATCAAAATGCATCGTTCTGCAGAAAACTGTTCTTTTATTCCGCGATGTGAGATTCTACATCATGCGGGTTTATTGTTTAAAGATATAAAAAATGACTTTTTATTGAAAGAAATGTTTAATTTGGTTTTGTACGGTCTGGTCACGTGTAGCCTGCAGGCTCAAGCGCCTAAAAGGGCTGGATTCGCCATTATCACCCCCTTTAGGAACCTACTCCATCAACGTGTAACTCTCTGTCAAACAACATGAAGTTGCTCATTTTTATCTGTTGATATTTTTTTGCAAATACGACGCGGGCAGCCCCGCTTTCACAACCAGAGAGAAGTGGTCGGAACAAAAGAGATATTCAATGGCACTGTCAGTGTGTTCTCAAGGATTGCTCACATGGCGTCAGGGCAGATTTTAATATCCAGACACGACTCCCGCATCCAGCAGCATTCCACTTATAATTAAGAGGAAGAAATATCGACAAAGCAAAAACAATCTATAATTTAAAAAAAAAAATCTAAATACCATTCCTCCAGTTACTCACAGCTTTATCCAATTATATCAGTTTTGTGTATTACTACAGCTTGGTGTATCGTTTTAATGACACCGAAACATGTTTTCAGCGTCCTCTCTCCGCATTACCTGTAATCATATAACGAAGTCATATATCACTTTAAACAGCAAAGTACATAATAATCAATCTAATATATAGAATGGCCTCTCTCTTAAATTGTACAATAGCTTCACACGGATTCCTAATGTGTCATCGTTTTTGTATTTGTCTCTAACCTGCCACTGAATGAACTCCAGAGGTGTCAGTGAGGTAGTGACTGGAGATCTGTGAAGGTCACGAGATCTCCAGGAACGGGTCACCCATTGAGACCTGACTCAAGCAGAATTAACCGAGGAGACTGTGGTTTGAGCAGAGCAGGCCAGAAAATAGGCATCGCGTGGTACAGTTTGTCCTTCAGAGACCCTTATTTAAGAATTTACCAGTTATTCTCCAGCAGGAGTTGTGATTTATATTTTATATTTTATTTTACACCGTGGCGGTTAAGTCCAAGTTCACGTTTTGTTCAAATCGTTTATTACACCACGGGCCGCTCCTTAAAATTCAAGCCTGTGAAATGCCCCTGCTCTTTAATTTTATTTTCAGAACAGTATTATTGAGTCTTCCTTATCTTTGAAAAAAACAACTTGCTCCAATTTGGAATAACTGGCGCCACTTCTGAAATCATTTAATGACCAGATGAAAGCCATCGGTTTAATACGACAATTACTTTTAAAAAGGAAGTTAACAGATTTTGGGGGGACGACGGGCAAATCTGCATTTTCCCTTTTACATCTTTTATCGATTCACGGTTTTGTTGCAGCATGAAATGGCCCAGCGTAAATCGAACAATTTAATCTCAACATACATCAAACTTTTTTGGGGATGTGCGGCTCTCGCCTACAAGAACCTGGGATTTGTAAAAAGCTTATGTGTGAAGTTTCGAGACAGATAGGAGAAAATATCTTAAACTGTGTTTGTTTCGGGCAATATCAAGTTCATTCAATACACATAACTCAAGGTTGCCATTCAGCCACCAATATTAATGAAATAGTACAAGACAACACGCAGTGTGGACATCACATCTCGGCGGTGTATTTCCAATTCGATGTGTCGTTGTTCATGTGTTTTCTGCACAAATTACATTATTTTAATGTTTTTTTTCCTAGATGTTTTGTTGAAGATATGACACAGAAATATTGACGGGAACTTCTGTGTTTTTGACTCTCCAATTCCTGCATTCCTGAACCCCAGACAGAGTAGAAATCAAAGGCAGGAAGATCACTTGGGTCAGCTGGCCCCAGGAACAGCAGAATGGTGGAAGCGGCCTTGTGCCACTGGTCTGGTTTTTATTGACTGCACTGGTATAATTTCGAGGTGGCGAGGAGTTATACTGCCTTCTTGCGCCGCTCTCTCCTGAGGCAAAGCAGAGCTCCGCGCACAGCGGCTAAATTGCTCTGCTCACCGACCTCCTACTGCCGGTGAAGTTTTTACCTTTTTAATGACGCAAAAGAGACGACTTTCCTGTCAGCTCTTTTATAAAGGTGAAATAATTCAATAGCTCCACTGAACCACCGTGAAGACCACAGTTTCAAAATTCAGCTTTGCACAGGTTTCAGCTACACTTGGGCTCGATGCTGAAACTTCTCAATGCCCTGAAGGACCCGCCTATCTGATACCTCTGCCCTTCCTTTTTGTATGACTCAAAGCGGTGACAGCAAGAGACTTCTCCCCATATAGTACAATATTCATCCAAAGGACAGACCTGACCCAAGAAGGCAATCACCGGTCTGTTACATTTGCTTTGCCTATTGTGTAGATTTATTCAACAGGTGACCATCATGTGTTCTGTTTAAGCAATAGGTATGTACCCAAAACTGTTTTAAATATATTAGAAAACAGTTCTATGATATTGCATAAATAATGACAGGCCCGTTATAGATGACATGGCATGCAACAACGCCATTACAAAGTCCAGGAAGATGGAAGCCATTCATTCATACTGCGGGATTGTCAAAGCAACTTTTGTGCCACAGCATCTCATTTTCTGCAACACACAGGTTTAATAGCTGATAGAGAATCGTGCAACTTCTTACCTTCATCGATCCTGCCCTGTAATTTACAGGTGTTTAATACCCAAGCTTGGCATCACATAACACATCAATTATCTCTTCTCTTCTGCTCGTTTTAAACTTATTGGTGTCCTGCAATATGGACCTTGGCCCTACATACACCTAGGTGTCTCAAAAAAACTTTAAATGGCTAATACAGGCTTATGTGTCAACATACAAAGAGGGAATAAGTGTGACAAACATACCTTTTGAGTGATGGGATAAATAATGCAGTCATTGGCTTAAATGAAGGATATATATCAGCTTAGAGTCAGTTTGGCTTAGGTGTGCTCTCACCTCTCAAGTCAGAAGGTTAACTCTCACACGTGTGTTTGAGCATAAAATCTAGTTTTACACCAGTGCAGTATTGAGGGAGTGCTGCATGATCTGAGGTGCTGTCTTTTGGATGGGAGGTTAAACCAAGACTTTATCTGCCTCTTCTGGTGCTTTGTGTGGATTTTAAAGATCCTTTGGGAATTTTCAAGGAGAGCATGGTGACCTGGCCAACATTTCTCTCTGAACCTATGCCCCCAAAGCAGATTAACATGTCATTCATCCTATTTACTGTTTGTGGTACATTGCTTGTGCGCAAATTGGCTGCTGCATTTGCCTACATAACAACAGTGACTACACTACAAAAGTTATTAATTATGAAGCACTTTGGGACATCCTGAGGATAATTAAAAGGTGCT
This sequence comes from Squalus acanthias, assembly GCA_030390025.1. Taxonomy (NCBI): domain Eukaryota; kingdom Metazoa; phylum Chordata; class Chondrichthyes; order Squaliformes; family Squalidae; genus Squalus; species Squalus acanthias. The sequence continues at coordinate 56,133,305 of CM059439.1, forward strand.
ATATAACTGAAGGGTCTTTCTTTCCATAGGTTCCAGTGTCAGCTGTGGCTCAGTTGGTAGCACACTTGCCTCTGAGTTAGAAGGTTGTGGATTCTAAGTCCCGCTCTAGGGACTTGAGCACATAAAGCTAGGCTGACACACCAGTACAGGGCTGAGGGAGTGCTGTGCTGTCTTTCGGGTGAGACGTTAAACCGAGGCCCCGTCTGCTTTCTCAGGTGGACGTAAAAGATCCTATGGCACTATTTCGAAGAAGAGCAGGGGAGTTAACCCTGGTGTCCTGGCCAATATTTATTCCTCAACCAACATAACAAAAACAGATTATCTGATTATCACATTGCTGTTTGTGGGAGCTTGCTGTGCGCAAATTGGCTGCCACGTTTCCCACATTACAACAGTGACTCCACTTCAAAAAGTACTTCATTGGCTGTGAAGCGCTTTGAGATGTCCGGTGGTCGTAAAAAGCGCTGTATAAATGCAAGTCTTTCTTTTCTATGTTGGACACCCATTAGATGCAATAGGAGTCTTACTAGTTGACCCAATCAAATACCATTGTCACTGAGCTTTATGATGTGAGGTTCACTGTTTGGACAAATGTTACACCCAATGGGTCCCAAAGTGTCTTCCAATTATATCATTGATTTTAAAAAACGTGGCCGCTACCCCTTCACTCAGTTTACAGGTGCACTACTACTGTAGTACTGAGCCATTCATATCAGAATGGTTCCGAGTTCAATCCATGTTGGGTTAGCTAATTGCCACCAAGATAATAAAGGGACATTACAAGTGGCCTCTGCATCTCAGCAATGAGGATAGGAAAAATTGGTCAGGGTTCTTGTTTCTGTTCACTACCCAGTTACATTAGGAGTAAAAGTAGGATGGATTAACTGGGAATTAAGGTGATACAGCATTTACCAAAGTCATAATAGCATAGAAGATGCAACATCTTTTCAAAGCTATAAAATATATCATTGCTTCAGCCATAGTCATAGCTGCTAGAGGGAGTATCTGAATTATTATTTCAAGTTCATGGTGGTGTTGTGGTTGTTAATGGAATGTTTGTTGTTGGGTGACAAATTTTCCCTACTGTTGGTGGTGAAGATAAAGATAAATATTTAAATAGTGAGTGTGTTCTGATATACCCATATATGTGGAACAAAAATAGCCCTGTAAGATCATACATCATGGATGTTTGTTATTGCATCGACTGATATATGGAATTAGTGGAGGATATGACCGAGCCAGCCATGATATACGACATATTATCAAATGTGAGCCCAACTGGACAACGCAGGAGTGACAAAAACACAAATAAATAATGTTCACCTTGTGAATAGAGATATTCATCACAAATTATTATAGCACTCTTAGTAAGCTTTTAACTAAAAAACAGATTTAAATAATTGTTCATTATACTTTATATGCTTAAGCACATTAGTTGAAGTTGCTTTGCGATGTCTTTCTGTCATTGACCTTGACTCCTCTGTCTTTGCAAACAACCACCCAATCTCCAATCTCCCTTTCCTCTCCAAAGTTCTTGAACATGTTGTTGCCTCCAAAATCCATGTCCATCTTTCCCACAACCCCTCCAATCAGGTTTCCACCCTTGCCACAGCACTGAAAAGGTCATTAAAAGAATCACAAAAAACATCCCATGTGATTGTGACCATGGCAAACTATCCCCTCTCATCCTTCTCAACCTGTCTGCAGCCTTTGACATGGTTGGCCACACCATCCTCCCCCAACGCCTCTTCTCCGTTCTCCATCTGGGTGGGACTGCACTCCCCGGTTCCATTCCTATCTATAGTCGTAGCCAGAGAATCACCTGCAATGGCTTCTCTTCCTGCTTCCGCATCGTTACCTCTGGTGTCCCCCAAGGACCTATCCTTGGCCCCTCCTATTTCTCATCTACATGCTGCCCCTTGGCAACATCATCCAAAAACACAATGTCAGGTTCCACATGTATGCCGAATACAACCAACTCTACCTCACCACCACCTCTCTTGACCCCTCCACTGCCTCTGATTTGTTACATTGCTGCTCTGACATCCAGTAATGGATGAGCAGAAATTTCCTCCAATTAACTATTGGGAAGACCAAAGCCATTGTCTTTGGTCCCTGCCACAATCTCCGTTCCCTAGCCACCGACTCCATCCCTCTCCCTGGCCACTGTCTGAGGCTGAACCAGACTGTTGGCGATGGCGTCCTATTTGACCCTGAGCTGAGTTCTGACCCCATAACCTCTCCATCACTAAGACCGCCTACTTCCACCTCCGTAACATCGCCTGTCTACACCCGTGCCTCAGCTCATCTGCTGCTGAAACCCTTATCCATGCCTTTGTTTCCTCTAGACTCGACTATTCATATGGTCGCCTGGCCGGTCTCTCACCTTGCACCCTCTGTAAACTTGAGCTCATCCAAAGCTCTGCTGCCCGTATCCTAACTCGCACCAAGTCCTGTTCATCCATTACCCTTGTACTCACTGACCTACATTGGCTCCCAGTCTGGCAACGCCTAGATTTTAAAATTCTCATCCTTGTTCTCAAATTCCTCCATGGCCTTGCCCCTCCCTATCTCTGCAACCTCCTCCAGCCCTACAACACTCCGAGATCTCTGCACTCCTCCAATTCTGGCCCGTTGTGCATCCCCGATTTTCATCGCTCTACCATTGGCGGCTGTGCCTTCAGCTGCCTAGTGCCTAAACTCCCTTCTTAACCGCTCTGCCTCTCTACCTCTATCTCTCCTCCTTTAATATGCTCCTTAAAACCTATCTCTTTGATCAAGCTTTTGGTCACCTGTCCTAATATCTTCTCATGTGCCTCGATGTCAAATTCTGTCTGATAATGCTCCTGTGAAGTGCCTTGGGATGTTTTACTACGTTAGCAGTGCTATATAAATGCATGTTGTTGTTGTGGTGTCATACATGTGAAAATATAATTTTTTTATTTCCATTGATATTTTCCCCACAACCAGCTAAAACATAAAACTAATTGTGTGTGGCCTTAAACTCTCTGTAATATCACCAGATGGTGGCACACAGTGTGGGACTAGGAAATGATGGTAAAGTGCAGAGCCCTCTCTGTTCCATATGAATATACAGTAAAGCCCAATATTCATATCATCAGAAAATTTGCAGTTGCAATAATTTATTTCAATATTGCCTACAGGCCCCAGTAATTGTTGTAAAGTAGGTTTTATAACAAAAAGTATTAGTGCTGTAATTTTTTTGTGACGCTATCAATATTGGGCTGCAGTCTATCTTCTTGTTGATGGAGGCTGAATATCATTGTAGCTTTCTGGTTTTTCCTATAGTCTCAGCAAGATCTGCAATCAGAGGGCGATGCTGGTGAAGTCTGAGATTGAAAGGCAGCAGCGGTGAAGGCCGTAACTGGAAGGTGGTAGCAGCAATATCCAGGGACAGAAGACAGCGGCAGTGAAGTCCAGGACAGGGTGTTGGAAGAAAATGGAGTCTTGAATAGGGAATGGGCTTGAGACCAGAGATTAGCAACTGTGTGGTCTGGAGCTATAGACAGCACCAGGCAGTGGGACCTGGACATGTGGAAAGCAGTGGTAGCAGGTGCTAGAGTAGGGAGCAGTGGCAGTAGGGCATAGATACATGTAGAGTAGAGGGAATGGGGGAGCAGGACCAGGCATACAGTTAACTTTATGAGGAGAAACGGCAACTGATATATCAGTTTTATGCCACAATATTTTTTTTGGAAGAATATGATTAGCCAATTTTTGTGACCCAATAAATTAGAAAATACATGACATATTTGATTTTAAGGTCTGATTGGTCATTGATTATATGGGTCTGAGGTGTGACAGGCTCTTAGTTTGAGAATTTGGTACAAGGAGTGGGTGGAGGGACCGTGGTCTATGTGATCTGGTTGTATGAAGTTCTGGAATGGGATCGAGTGATGGAACAGTGGGCTTCAGTTCTAAAAAAGAAAGACTTGCATTTATAGAGCGCCTTTCACAACCTCAGGATGTCCCAAAGTGCTTTACAGCCAATGAAGTACCTTTGCAGTGTAGTCACTGTTGTAATGCAAGAAATGTGGTAGCCATTTTGCACGCAGCAAGCTCCCACAAAGAGCAATGTATAATGACCAGATCATCTGTTTTTAGTGATGTTGATTGGGGGCTAAATATTGGCCAGGACACTGGGGATAATGGCACTGCTCTTCTTCGAAATAGCATCATGGGGTCTTTCACGCCACCTGAGAGAGCAGACGGGGCCTTGGTTAACGTCTCACCCAAAAAACAGCACCTCCAACAGTGCAGCACTCCCTCAGTACTGCACTGGAGTGTCAACCTAGATTTTTGTGCTCAAGTCCCTGGAGTCAGTCGTGAACCCACAAACCTTCTGATTCAGAGGCAAGATGTGTTACCAACTGAGCCATGGCTAACACAGTTGGGATCTAATTGGTTGAAAAGGCACTACAATCATACCTTATGCCACTCTTATAGCTACAAAACATTTAATAATTTATAAAGTATATGGAGTTATTTTTCAGAGTGACATACATTAAAAAAGACATTTTTAAATCAAAGTGAGTGGGTGGAACTCCTGATGAGTGACATGTGGTAGGTCTAGCCAACAAGAGGCATCCATGTTCACACCAGAAGTCACTGAGAGTGCCCATCACAGAGCTGCCAACATTGGGAAAGTGTCATGAGTAAAATATATTAGCCTGGAAATTACTATGAGCATTGTTATCGTACAACTCTTAATGTGCTCTTATGAAATTTCCTCTCCGCTATTTTACTGGCAGTGTTAACCTGTTTATTTTAAATGGGTTAATGTCGGCAATAAAATAGTGGAATTTGACACAAGTATGTCAAACATGTGTATGATAATGTCACCCACATTAATTTCCAGGTTATTATAACAAAGAGTGAGACCTATTGCATTACCCTTTTAAACATATCAAGACTGAGTTTCTAAATGCATCCTCCTGACAGAAAGAATATTGGGAAATCATGGATGTGTTCCCCACGATTTTCTGTCCATTAATTTTAATGGTTGTAAATTTGTGGGAAGTGTGCGCACCATTTCCCGATACATGATCTGAACAGTCAAGGCCCCTCATCAGGAATGTACTTTTCGAAAATAGTCCCTATTTTGGAGTGAAATACATGAAAATAAGTTGCATTAAACCAAGATGAGTGAGACCTGATAAGTATACAATCTCGCATTTTATTTTAGCAGGTGATGTATTTTGATGTATGTCTTAAAATTAAACACATCTTGATGTGTTTAAATGGAATTGTAATCTATGTTACTTCTGCTGATTATAAATGTTGCTCTTAACATTCGCCCTATGTTGACAGCTGAGTACACTAGGCAGATATTGTGCAGGCTGTTAAATAATTTCTCATACTATTGGTAGTATACGTTTGTCATACACTGTTTTTGTTCACCTATATAACCACAGCGACTGCACTTCAAAGTATATTATTGTATGTGAAGCAATTTGGGATGTTTCTAAGGGATGTGATAAGACACTATATAAATGGAAGTCTTTGTTTGTTTGTATATGTCAGAGAAAAACTGCAAAAACAGGCTAAGAAAATGAAAGAGACACAAGGAACTGGGCTTCCATAGGTGGGATCTGGAATTAGTTCTTGGGTTGGTGGACCTGAATGGGTTTTTCTGTGAAAGGAAATACTCAAGAAACCTTTCCGCTCTGGCTCAGTGAGTAAATGTACTGCTAAGTGTGGAAATAAGTTATACAAAACAGGAAGTCCTCAGGTTCAAGGTTTGGTCTGTACTGAGTAAATTGATCTCAGGCCAGAGACAGTAGAGGTGCTGTGAATTACACAGGGAAATTATCATCAGGAATATAGCTCATGATCGCTATCCAGTGATTTCTGCTGGAAAAAGCAGGTGTTGGGTGAGGTCAGAAATGGATTTGCTGTGATTCCTCTCATGATGGAATAACCTGTCAACATTCAAGGTTCACACATGAAGAATGACCACTTGGGCAAGGTCGAGGATCTCCTGACCCTGGTGGAATTGTACTCCAGCATAAGTCAGTGTCTTCAGAAGCGAGGGAAAGGTTAATACAATCTCAACCATAGTTTCTAAATTGTCACATTAAAAAAATCTTTCTCTGCACAGTATGATAATAAGTATTTTATCCGTGTTAAACTACACAAGCTAATTTAGATAATGATGATAACAATAATAATAATCTTGGCCTAACTTTGCAGCCTGTGTTTAAAGAATTCAACATCAGCAGCATCTCCATGAGTTGACATTGTCATTCCCAAGGTTGCATGAAATTACTTTTTAATTGCAGGTTATAATGGACCATTTTTCCCCGCAGTTATAATTTATCGTCTTTTTTCTGGAGTTTAAGATAATGTAGCTGGTGACCTGAAGAGAATATGCAGAGCAACACTGAGAGCCATTATTTTATACCCATTGTTTTTTTTTTCCCTGTCAATTTTCACCCACCTCTTGTGATGGCACTAGGGTAGATTTTCATCTTTACTGCCTAGATGCCAAGCCTTGCCTGGGCGGATTGTAGAAAGGAAATTCTGGCAGGGTGGTTCACAAGTCGGTAACAGAATCCACTGGATTTTCCTTCCATTGACAGTGTCGGCAGGTTATTTGACTTGGGGGAGATATCAGAGCCAAGCAGGATCTTGTCCTCCCTCAATATCCATAAATGCTTACTTTTCAGCAGGAGTCCTGGTTGTCCTCCCTTGCACCGGGTACTGAGGCCAGTTGTAGTACTCCCACAAGTGTCCCAGCAGGGATTAACTAGCTTCGGGATAGAACTTGGGATTCTCTTGGTTTGCTTGGCTCAGTTACTCACTGGGCAGTGCAACTAAGCCATGAGTGGAACCCACACTGATATGTTTGGAAACGATTTGGATATAAAAGTTTAGGCTGCATCAGCACTACAAATATAATGTAGTATAATAGTAATTATATTTACTTCATGGTTTCTAATGTTGAGAGGGAGAGCAGCCCCCCGCCCCTCCTTCTCCCAAAATGACCTTTGCAGGAAAGTGCATGTGTGTGGATGTTGAGGACAATAGAACGCTAAACTGTACTGCCCTCTCATGATTGAATAACTGAAGAATATTCACTGTCTACGTTCCAGGTGAAGAATGGCTACTTGGGTGAGGTATCGAAGTGTGTCCAACACCTGTGGGACTGTACCCTAGAGTCAGTCAGGTTCTTCAAGCGGGGAAGGGAGAAAATTGGTGGAGGGAAAAAGAAATTCCATTGTATTATCTTTGCTGTTTGTGAATCCAATAAAGGTCATTTATTGAATAATTAAGAACAGCAATGCAATTACTTTCTAGTCACTGAGCAGTATGCACTTTCATTTATTCCCTTTAGTCAGACCAGTTGGTTTGTGCTGTTTGCTTTTACAATGAAGATCAATTAGCTTTTCCATCATCCATGATACTATTTATTTCAGACATGATCTGAATAATTTCAATTAAATCATTTACTGAGGATTTGTCAGCGATGATTTCTGTAAGCTCCACAGATCTACTTCCACTGTGATCATAGTATCCACCTTGAAACTGAACCTCATCTAATCCAAAACTTTATAAGAACGTAAGAACATAAAAAATAGGAGCAGGAGTAGGCCATTTGGCCCCTCGAGCCTGCTCCGCCATTCAATAAGATCATGGCTGATCTTCTACCTCATCTCCACTTTCCTGCACTATCCCCATATCCCTTAATTCCCTTAATATTCAAAAACCTATCGATCTCTGTCTTGAATATACTCAACGACTGAGCCTCCACATTCCTCAGGGGTAGAGAATTCCAAAGATTCACCACCCTCTGAGTGAAGAAATTGCTCCTCTCAGTCCTAAATGGCCGACCCCTTATTCTGAAACTATGACCCCTGGTTCTAGACTCCCCAGCCAGGGGAAACATCCTCCCTGCATCTGCCTGTCAAGCCCTGTAAGAATTCTGTATGTTTCAATGAGATCACCTCTCATTCTTCTAAACTCTAGAGAATATAGGCCTAGTCTACTCAATCTCTCCTTAAACGATAATCCCCCCATCCCAGGGACCAGTCTGGTGAACCTTCGTTGCACTCCCTCTATGGTAAGTATATCCTTCCTTAGGTAAGGAGACCAAAACTGAAAACAATACTCCAGGTGTGGTCTCACCAGGGCCCTATATAATTGCAGTAAGACGTCTTTACTCTTATACTCCAATCCTCTTGTAATAAAGGCCAACATACAATTTGCTTTCCTAATTGCTTGCTGTACCTGCATGTTAACTTTCAGTGATTCGTGTACAAGGACACCCAGGTCCCTCTGAACACCAACATTTCCCAATCTCTCACCATTTAAAAAATGCTCTGCTTTTCTATTTTTCCTACCAATGTGGATAACTTCACATAAGAACATAAGAACATAAGAAATAGGAGCAGGAGTAGGCCATTTGGCCCCTCGAGCCTGCTCCGCCATTTAATGAGATCGTGGCTGATCTGATCTTGGGCTCAGCTCCATTTCCCTGCCCGCTGCCCATAACCCATCACTCCTTTATTGTTCAAAAATCTGTCTATCTCCACCTTAAATATATTCAATGACCAAACCTCCACAGCTCTCTGGGGCAGAGAATTCCACAGATTTATGACCCTCTGAGAGAAGAAATTCCTCCTCATCTCAGTTTTAAATGGGCGACCCCTTATTCTGAAACTATGCCCCCTAGTTCTAGATTCCCCCATGAGGGGAACCATCTTCTCTGCATCTACCTTGTCGAGCCCTCTCAGTATCTTATATGTTTCAATAAGATCACCTCTCATTCTTCTAAACGCCAATGAGTATAGGCCCAACCTGCTCAACCTTTCTTCATAAGTCAACCCCTTCATCTCAGGAATCAACCTCGTGAACCTTCTCTGAACTGCCTCCAATGCAAGTATATCCCTCCTTAAATAAGGAGACCAAAACTGTACACAGTACTCCAGGTGTGGTCTCATCAATACCCTGTACAGTTGTAGAAGGACTTCCCTGCTTTTATACTCCAGTCCCCTTGCAATAAAGGCCAACATTCCATTTGCCTTCCTGATTACTTGCTGTACCTGCATGCTAACTTTTTATGTTTCATGCACAAGGACCCCCAGGTCCCTCTATACTGCAGCATTTTGTAATCTCTCTGCATTTAAATAATAATTTGCTTTTTTATTTTTCTTACCAAAGTGGATAACCTCACACTTTCCCACATTATACTCCATCTGCCAAATGTTTGCCCACTCACTTAGTCTGTCTATATGCCTTTGCAGATTCTTTGTGTCCTCTTCACAACTTGCTTTCCCACCCATCTTTGTATCATCAGCAAATTTGGCTACATTACACTCGGACCCTTCATCCAAGTCATAAATATAGATTGTAAATAGTTGAGGCCCCAGCACTGATCCCTGTGGCACCCCACTAGTTACCATTTGCCAACTGGAAAATGACCCATTTATCCCGACTCTCTATTTTCTGTTAGTTAGCCAATTCTCTATCCATGCTAATATATTACCCCCAACCCCGTGAGCTCTTATCTTGTGCAGTAACCTTTTATGTGGCACCTTATCGAATGCCTTCTGGAAATCCAAATACACCAAATCCACTGGTTCCCCTTTATCCACCCTACTCGTTACATCCTCAAAGAACTCCAGCAAATTTGTCAAACATGATTTCCCTTTCATAAAACCATGCTGACTCTGCTTGACTGTATTATGATTTTCTAAATGTCCTGCTACTGCTTCCTTCATAATGTACTCCAGCATTTTCCCAATGACAGATGTTAGGCTAACTGGTCTATAGTTTCCTGCTTTCTGTCTCCCTCCCTTCTTAAATAGGGGCGTTACATTTGCGGTTTTCCAATCCGCTAGGACCTCTCCAGAATCCAGGGAATTTTGATAGATATTCAACCAATGCATCCACTATCTCTGCAGCCACTTCTTTTAAGACCCTAGGATGTAAGCCATCAGGTCCAGGGGACTTGTCCACCTTTAGTCCCATTATTTTACCGAGTACTTTTTCTTTAGTGATAGTGATTGTTTTAAGTTCCCCCTTCCTTATAGCCCCTTGATTATGTGTTATTGGGATGGTTTTAGTGTCTTCTACCATGAAGACTGATACAAAATATTTGTTCAAAGTCTCTGCCATTTCCCTGTTCCCTATTATTAATTCCCCAGTCTCATCCTCTAAGGGACCAATGTTTACTTTAGCTACTCTCTTCCTTTTTATATACCTGTAGAAGCTCTTACAATCTGTTTTTATATTTCTTGCTAGTTTACTCTCATAATCCATCTTCTCTCTCTTTATTATTCACATTTCTTTACATTATATTCCATTTGCCATGTTCTTGCCCACTCACTTAGTCTATATCCCCTTGAAGCCTCCTTGTATCCTCCTCACAACTTACATTTCCACCCAGCTTTGAATCATCAGCAAACTTGGATATATTACATTTGGTCCCCTCATCCAAATCATTGATGTAGATTGTTAATAGCTGAGGCCCAAACACTGATCCTTGCGGTACCCCACTAGTTACAGCCTGCCAACCCGAAAATGACCCGTTTATTCCTACTCTCTGTTTTCTGTTCGTTAACCAATCCTCAATCCATGCTAGTATATTACCCCCAATCCCATGAGCCCTAACTTTGTTTAATAACCTCTTGTGTGGAACCTTATCGAATGCCTTCTGAAAATCCAAATACACCACATCCACTGGTTCCCCTTTATCTATTCTGCTAATTGCAATCTCAAAAAACTCTAACAGATTCGTCAAACACAATTTTCCTTTCATAAATCCGTGTTGACTCTGCACAATCCTATTATTATTTTCTAAGTGCCCTGTTACCACGACCTTAATAATAGAGTCTAGTATTTTCCCTACTACTGATGTCAGGCTAACTGGTCTGCAGTTCCCCGTTTTCTCTCTCCCTCCTTTCTTAAATAGTGGGGTTATTTTGCTACCTTCCAATCCATAGGAACCATTCCAGAATCTATGAAATTTTGGAAAATTACAACCAATGCATCCACTATCTCTATAGCCACCTCTTTCAAAACCCTAGGATGTAGGTCATCAGGTCCAGGGAATTTATTGGCTTTCATTCCCATTTAATTTCTCATGTACTATTATTTTACTAAAACTAATTTCTTTCAATTCCTGATTCCACAAGAGCCTTGGTTCTCCACTATTTTCGGGAAGTTTTTTGCATCTTCTTCCGTGAAGACAGACACAAAGTATTTGTTTAATTTCTCTGCCATTTCCTTATTCCCCATTATAATTTCTCCTGCCTCAGCCTGTAAGGGACTCACATTTACTTTCACTAATCTTTTCCTTTTTACATGCCTATAGAAGCTTTTACAGTCTGTTTTTATGTCTCTCGCTAGTTTACTGTCATTCTATTTTCCCTTTCTTTATCAATTTCTTGGTCCTCCTTTGCTGAATTCCAAAATCCTCCCAATCCTCAGGCTTACTACTCTTTTTGGCAACATTACAAGCCTCTTCCTTTGATCTCATACTATCTTTAACTTCTCTTGTTAGTCACTTTTCCTGTGGGGGTTTTGTACCTTAAAGGAATGTATATTTGTTGTAAATTATGTATTAATTCTTTAAATGCTAGCCATTGCTTGTCTACCATCATACCTTTTAATGTAGTTTCCCAATCTACCGTAGCCAACACGCCCCTCATACCTACGTAGTCTGCTTTGTTTAGATTTAAGACCCTAGTTTCGGATTTAACTGAATCACTTTCAAACTCAATATAAAATTCTATCATATTATGTTCACTCTTCCCTAAAGGCCCCTTTACTACAAGGTTATTAATTAACCCTATCTCATTGCACAATACTAGATCTAAAATAACCTGTTCCCTAGTTGGTTCCTCAACATACTGATCTAGAAAACTATCTTGCATACATTCCATGAATTCGTCCTCCACACTATTACTGCACATTTGGTTTGCCCAGTCTATATGAAGATTAAAGTCCCCCATGATCACTGTATTACCCTTGTTACATGCGCCTCTAATTTCCTGATTTATACTTTGCCCTACATTACAACTACTGTTTGGGAGCCTATAAACAACTCCCACCAATGTTTTCTGCCCCTTGCTGTTTCTTAGCTCCACCCAAACTGATTCTACATCTTGATTTTCGGAGCTGAGATCCTTTCTCTCTACTGTCTTTATCCCATCCTTTATTATCAGGGCTACCCCTCCTCCTTTTCCATTTTGCCTATCTCTTCTAAAAGTTCAGTATCTTGGATATTTAGTTCCCAACCTTGGCCACTTTGCAACCATGTCTCCGTTATGGCTATTAGATCAAACCTGTTAATTTCTATCTGCATAAGTATAAGTATGATGTGCTAGGGGTCAAAGGGCACAGTTCTTTAATCCATTTTCTCTTCTTTACTTCCCTCTTTTGAATGCAGTGGCTGCTGATGGGATGGGGCTCCATAATTGCTGGCAGTCTTCCACTACCTCGGCCAAATAATCATTCTTCACGTATCATGGACAGTGAGTATTAGTAGGCTATTCGACTGTGGGAGAGAAAATTACAGCCAAGTTGAACCTGTTCTCATCCAATGTCCATATATGTGTACTTTCCAGCAGCAGTCATAGAATCATAGAAACGTACACTACAGAAGTTGGCCATTCGGCCCGTCGTGCCTGTGCTGGCTCTTTGAAAGAGCAGACGTGCTTAGTTCCACATCCCTGCTTTTTGTCGTTAATCCTGTAAATTCCTCATCCTCAAGTATCTGTCCAACTCCCTTTTAAAATTATTAGTCACTTTATAATGATCAGGAGCGGCCACTCTGGAGGATTTTCTCCCGTCTTATTCCAGGGTTATTGCTGTCAGGGAATGCAGTTCTGAAGGTTTTTCAGTGATTGCATTGGCAAGAAAAGTGGAACCTCTCTTTCCAGACATTTTACATTGGATCAGCTTCATCTACTGTGAATTTGTCCTTCATTTACTTCTTGAAGAAGGAGGATTCCCCCTTATTCTCCTATAGTTGGATGTTTTGAAGACAGAGTTGAATATTTTTGGTTGTAACAGAGAATATGGAGTTGTAATTCATTGACACAAACAACTACCTGCTCACCAAACTTTTGGTTTTATAACAGAGGTTCCACAGACGTGTTGTGGCAACTTGATTTAGTGAGTGCCTCAAAGAAACTATTTATGTCCCCCAATGGGTTTGTGGGTAAACACACAACCTAGTTTGGCAGTTGGAATAATGATCAACCTGTGTTCCTGAACAGGGAGAGAAATATATATCAGCCAGGATTTCCTCTCATGATCCCTGTGTGTGTGTGTGTGTGTGGCAGTAATACTACCACAGTTGAATAGCAAAGCAACTACTTTCTGTTTGCTGAACAGTACGTTCACATTTCAACATTCACTGTCCAGGCTCATACGTGAAGAGTGACCACATGGGTGAGGTACTGAAGAGCTGCTGATGCTCGTGGAACCATACCTCATACAGCAGGGAAGAAAACTGCAAGAAGAAAAAAAAAATCCCATAAAAGATGCTATTCCTCTTGAGAAGGTCTGGCGAGCTGCAACTTTGAAGGGAGTTTGCTCCCAAGAACAGGTCTGTGTGAATTTCAAGCTTCAAACACTCGGCTGAACTTTAACTTTTCTTCTGCAGTTGCCAAGTTGAGGAAAAGGAATTTCAACTTTTTATAAAAAGGAACTTGTTTTTCCTCATTAAAAATGCCTTTTTGTACAGGGTAGCCTGTTTTAGCTCACAATGGAACCCTCTTGGCATGTTGCAAATATAGCAACTGCACAATAAACAAGACATAATGCCAAAGATTAGTAATACCACTTTTAACAAAAATTAAATATAACATCTTATTTTACTTGGATTATACGGTGATATATTCTTCAGAATGTCTTCATTTTCCTTTGACCTCTGTCTGATATCCCTTCTACTTTACTTTACAGCTCTCATAATTATTAGTGAAGACCACAAGATAATTACGGATGAGGAAGTCCATTCAGCCCATGTTAAGTCATCCATCCAGAGAGATCCTAACATCCTCCCACTGTAACGTCCAAATGTTTCTTAAATGATTCCAGGGTTTGTGCCTCCAATCTGGAAGTTTATTCCACATGTTGATTACTCTTTGGGTGAAGAAGACTGTCCTGATATCAATCCTAAAGTTACCTTTCACTAGTGTGAGTCTGTGTATCCTAGCTCCACTCCATTACATTGTCCTACCATCTCAGGGCCTCCTTTCTCCGACAAACAATAGTCCTCAAAAACTCTCCAACTCCCAGCCTCTCCCAGCCTTAAATGATTCCAGGGTTTGTGCCTCCATTACTCAATCTGGAAGTTTATTCCACTTTCTTCTCTTGAACCTCCCCCTTTTATGCTCAGCAGGCTGGGGAAAATCTCCCGCTCCCCACTACTGCCCGATATTCCACCTCAAAATAGGGCTGGAGTGACAAAAACCACTGGGTAGCACAGGCATTTTTTTCCTTTGTTAGCCCCCATCCATTTGAGGGGCACGTGATCGGTAACTAGGAGAAACTGGCGCTCCAGTAGTTAGTACCGTAAGGTTCCTACAGCCCATTTAATTGATAGGACTCCTTCTCTACCGTAGCGTACCCTTCCTCCCTAGGCAACAGTTTTCTGATCGGGTAGGGAACATAATGGAGGGTAGCTAATGTAACCCCACTATTTTAAAAAGGTAGTCGAGAGAAAACGGGGAATTATAAGCCTGACATCGGTAGTGGGCAAAATGCTAGAGTCCATTATAAAAGATGTAATAGCAGAGCACTTGGAAAACAGTGACAGGATCGGACAAAGTCAACATGGATTTCCAAAAGGTAAATCATGCTTGACTAATCTACTGAAATTTTTTGAGGATGTAACTGGTAGAATAGATAAGGGAGAACCAGTGGATGTGGTGTATTTGGACTTTCAGAAGGCTTTTGATAAGGTCCCGCATAAGAGATTGGCGTGCAAAGTTAAAGCACATGGGATTGGGGGTAAGGTACTGACTTGGATAGAGAACTGGTTGGCAGACAGGAAGCAAAGAGTTGGAATAAACGGGTCTTTTTCCGAGTGGCAGGCAGTGACTAGTGGGGTACTGCAGGGATCGGTGCTAGGACCCCAGCTATTCACAATATATATAAATGATCTAGACGAGGGAACTAGATGTAATATCTCCAAGTTTGCAGACGACACAAAGCTGGGTGGGTGTGTGTGCTGTGAGGAGGATGCAGAGAAACTCCAGTATAATTTGGACAGGTTGGGTGATTGGGCAGATGCATGGCAGATGCAGTATAATGTGGATAAATGCGAGGTTATCCACTTTGGTGGCAAAAACAGGAAGACAGATTATTATCTGAACGGCAATAGATTGGGAAAAGGGGAAGTGCAACGAGACCTGGGTGTCCTTGTGCACCAGTCGCTGAAGGTAAGCATGCAGGTGCAGCAGGCGGTTAAGAAGGCAAATGGCATGTTGGCCTTCATAGCGAGAGGATTAGAGTACAGGAGCAAGGATGTGTTGCTGCAGTTGTACAGGGCCTTGGTGAGACCACACCTTGAGTATTGTGTGCAGTTTTGGTCGCCTTATCTGAGAAAGGATGTTCTTGCCATGGAGGGAGTGCAGCGAAGATTCACCAGACTGATACCTGGGATGGCAGGAATGACGTATGAAGAGAGATTGGGTCGATTAGGCTTATATTCGCTAGAGTTTAGAAGAATGAGAGGGGATCTCATTGAAACTTATAAAATTCTAACAGGACTAGACAGACTAGATGCAGGAAGGATGTTCTCGATGGCGGGGGAGTCCAGAACCAGAGGTTACAGTCTAAGGATAAGGGGTAAGCCATTTAGGACTGAGATGAGGAGGAATTTCTTCACCCAGAGAGTGGTGAACCTGTGGAATTCTCTACCACAGAAGGCAGTTGAGGCCAATTTATTAAATATATTCAAGAAGGAGTTAGATAAATTTCTTAAGGCTAAAGGGACCAAGGGATATGGGGAGAAAGCAGGGACAGGGTACTGAATTTGGATGATCAGCCATGATCGCATTGAATGGCGGAGCAGGCTCGAGGGTTACTCCTGCTCCTATCTTCTATGTTTCTATGTTTCCTCTCCCTCAATTATTTGAGAGAATACAGCTCCCAAACCCACCTCGGAGGCATCAGTTTGCAAAACAAATTTTTGGCTAAAGTCTAGGGCGATGAGCACAGGATTATTACACAGCGCTTGGCTCAGGTCCATGAAAGCAGCCTCCGTCTCAGGGTTCTTGCGGACGTTCAAAAGCAGTGTGCTGCTCCATGGCCCCGCTGACGCACTGGTACATTTTACCTGGTATCCTGTTTACTCCAGGATTTTTCAGCGCCCCCTTGCCTCCTTAGAGTTTTATCAGCCCAGGATCCAGTCCCATCCTTTGGACTTGGGGGTTGCCCAGGGATGCGTGGCCTGGAGAACGTCGGGGATCTGGCCAGTTCCTTTGCAGTGAGTTGTTCAGGCTTTTCTAACTACCTTTTCTTCTGGGAACCTGTTAGCTTCTGCAGTGTTGGACAACGCCTGGTATCTATTTGCTAATATAATCTCTTGGATAGCTTCACAGGGTTTCCTACCTTTCTTGCTTCTTTTATCAACCTTACTCCATCTGGTATCCTCATTCCTTTGGCTTACTTCAGCACTTGTCCCTCTTTCATGACAACACCATTTCTGATTGTACTGGTCACAGCTTCAATCCCTGAAGGGTCACTCTCAAGGTCTGATACTAGCCTGGCCATATCACATACCTGACATGAATCACATAATGGCCCAGATATTCCGATCCCTACGGGTGGGTACGCGCTGTGCACCCACCCGTTGGGATATCGGAAATGCTGGTTTCAGGCATGCACAGCGCATGCGCTGAAAACTGGCATTTCTGATCTGTCGAGAATGCTCTTGACAGATCGGACGCCTGCCCTGGAGAAGGGCCTCTGCGGGCAGAGGGTTCCGCTTTCTGGAGACCCTCCGCCCACAGAAAACGCTTAGAATTCTTACACCTGGTAAAAGCAGGTGTAAGGCCTGCTTTTACCAGGATAAGAGTTGAACAAAGTAAAAAAAAAAAAATTTTCAGTCATTTATCATTTTAAAATACTTTAAAAAAAGGTAAGTTTATATTTAGCCCCGTAAAAAACTTTAATTATTTTTTCAAAAAAATAAATTTTTGTTTAAAATATTTAATTTATTGTAATTTCAACTAATTTTAAAAAGGTGATGGTTTTTTAACAATGTATTTAAAGTTTTACTATGTTTTTTCATTGATCTCCATTCATATATTTGATAGGTCTATCTGTCAAGTGTATGAAGGGAGATTCCCTTCTTCTCTTGGCTGGCCTGGCCCACGTGATCCCAGGGACGCTTGCGAACCGCATGCGCCTCTCGGATACGTGGGCCCTGCGCACTTGGAGTTTGGAGAGGCCCAGGATCGGAAGTGTAGGCGCCTCGGGAGCCCTCAGGTAAGTTCGTAGATTTTTCCAGATCGGAGGCCTCTGCTTGTAGGAGGCCTCCGATCGGAAAATACGGCCCGCTGAATGTAATACTACCCACACGCCCTCAAAAACCCCAACCCATCTGTCAGCCCTTATGAAATACTCTGTCCTCCATTGCTTATAATTTGGCAACATACAGCTAAGTGGCTATTTTACTTTAGCTAAATATGTACCACTGAATGATATCCTCCTTTCTTGCATTCAATTTACCTGTCTTTTATCACTTTGTTAATCACTCACTTTTATTGTTTCTTTTTTAATCCTTCTATGGTGGTAGTTTTTAACTGTGCCAACATCATAGCCACGTGTGCAGCAGTTTTATTACATTTACAGGCAAAATTTAGCCATCATTTTAACCTGTGTACTATGTACTTCTTAATGTGGGAGAAATGCTATGCAAGATAGAGACTATCGCCACGAAATTGGGATCGGTAGCGCCCATTGTTTGGGCGCTATGGGTGCCATTTGGGTACCAAAATGGTATCCGATGCGCGTGCGCACAATTGTGGGACAAATTGCACTGAACGCCATATTGGTGAGGGCATGAGCGCACCGCAGCTAACACCCGCCAGAAGTATACAGAGCAGGTAGATCATGATGTTAATCAGCGTGCAACGCTGATTTGACACCTGCGGTGCCATTTTGGAGCTCAAGGCTTCAGCCAACGCCCTCTCTTAAGCTCGCACAGCTGAACTTGCATTCAGCAACAGGAAGGACCCCCCACGAGCGTTATTTAAAGGGATCATCAACCATTTACAGGTTAGTTGCTGGTTGATTTCTTCTGGCTGTTGGCATGATTCTACAAGTGTTTGGTGCTTTCTATTGTTGTTTCCAGTTGCAAAAGTCTACAGGGAGTGGTGTGGCAGGTGCTGAAGGACTTTTTAGTGACTTCAAGGCTTCTGCACAAACCACTTGCTACCAGACATGGGTGCACTAGTAGGCATTTCCCTTGGAATAGAGCATGACTGGGAGAATGGACAGAGGCCACGCAGAGCAGGACAAGCTGCTGGAAGAGGGAGGAGGAGGATTGGGAGAAGGGCTCTCAGCAGGAGGTCATATCCACCCAGGGTGTCCTACCTGAAGCTCAGCGAGGAACAATGTGTGAGATGTCTGGGCTTCAGAAAGGACGTCCTCACTGAAATCTGCCAACTGCTGCAGCCACAACTCCAACCTCAGAACAGGGCAAGGACCGCATTGCCAATGGCTGTGAAGGTGACCGTGGCCATGAACGTTTATGCGTCGGGCTCCTTCCAGGCTGGAGCTGGAGATATTTGCAACATTTCCCAGTTTGCCATCCACTGTTGCGTAAGGGAGGTCACTCAGGCTCTCTAATCAAAGAGAGCTGACTACATTTCATTCTCTCTTGCATGCTTACACCATCTGCAGCTTGTAAATCAGAAGAGAGTGTGGGATGAGGGGGAATTGGGATGTGAGAAGGAGGATTAGGTATGAGGATACCATCATCTTCGATGGTTTCAACCCCGCTGCTAGCCACGGCCTCAGCAATGGCCATCCCGATAATGACCACCACTGTCTCCTCCATGGGGGTTAGGACATGCAGGCGTTCCTGTCCCCCTCTGGTTAGTTCCTGCTGCCTCCGGTTATGCACCACCTTGTCCTGCAAGAGAGAGGAAAGTGTGTCAGTGAGTGTTGTACAATCTGTTTGGCTGACATGGCTATCATGGTTGAATAGCTGGCAGTGTGTGCAAGCTGTGAGATGTGGATGTGAGGGTTGCAGCAGTGCTAAGTGTTTGAGGGTGACGTGAAGCATATGAATGTTAGGTATGAGTCCTGGCCAATATTTATCCCTCAACCAACATAACAAAAACAGATTATCTGGTCATTATCACATTGCTGTTTGTGGGAGCTTGCTGTGTGCAAATTGGCTGCCGCGTTTCCCACATTACAACAATGACTCCGCTTCAAAAATACTTCATTGGCTGTAAAGCGCTTTGGGATGTCCGGTGGTTGTGAAAGGCGCTATATAAATGCAAGTCTTTCTTTTTCTTTCTTTTTGATTGATAGAGATTGTTGGTAGGTGAGTGATGGGGGTGTGGTGATTTGAGCAGTGGCTGAGGCTACTGGTACAATTGGTAGGATATGGCATTTGAAGATGCATTTACTGACCTTGATCACTCACGTGAGGTCATTGAACCTCTTGCGGCACTGCATCCAGGTCCTCGGGGCTTGACTCCTGGCACTGACCTCCCTGGCTATCTGCTCCCATTTCCTTTTGACCATGTGTCTGGAGGGCCTCCTTCCCCCCTGCAGATACAGGACATCTCTCTTCCTTTCCACCTCCTCCACCAAGACATCCAGTGCAGCATCCGAAAACCTTGGAGCCTGCTCTCTCCCCTGTTGTGCCAATCATCATTCTTTCCCAGGCCAGAATCTCTTCAACCATGACTCCCAGCACCTGCTCCTGCCACAATGCACCTCCCCTTTAAGAGGGCAGGCTAGCTTTAAGCAGTGCAGGCTAGCTTTAACTGGTGCTAGCCTCTCACAATATTGGCCCCCTGCTGATGTGTCCAGCCAATGAACAGTGCGGTTAGCGTTGGCTGGACACAGAGATCATTTAAATGAGATGGCAGCACAAAGTTGGCATGCTGCCTGCATTGCAATCAACGGGCGCGAGTTAATCGCGCATTGCGATCCATGCGCCTGTTTTCAGGGGCTGTCCAATTTAGCCCCCTATACCTTTATTAAGTAGTTTGCGTAGCACTGTGATCATTAGTACTCCTTTATCTTGATTCCTAACTACTGGTGGGTATCGACCAAGGATCCCAAACATTGATACTTGTCCACTGTAAAGTACAATTGTTAGCCCTTACCCATCATGTGTCCTGACCATTGACACTCAATAACAATGAATCCAAACCATTTTGCTTTTACCTACCATTAATCTGTACCATTGACCCTTACCCACCATGGATCTCAACTGTTGGCATTACCAACCAGGAATCCTGACTAACTGACACTTAACTACTATAAATCCTGACTACTGACACTCCATCTGTGGGTTCTAT
Source organism: Squalus acanthias (assembly GCA_030390025.1). Taxonomy (NCBI): domain Eukaryota; kingdom Metazoa; phylum Chordata; class Chondrichthyes; order Squaliformes; family Squalidae; genus Squalus; species Squalus acanthias. The sequence goes on from CM059439.1 coordinate 56,153,833, forward strand.
AGTGCACTAATCTCCTAAACTATCTTGTTTAGCTGCTGTTCCTCTTCTCAGGTGATCTCAGTTTCTCGGAGGTCTTTCTCCACAGTGCTTTGCAGCTAATTCTTGGCCTTCCATAAATTCCTTTTCAGTTGGCTTTTTAATGTTTGGTGTGGTGCTTTTGAATTTTGCATTCTTAGCACATGACCCACCCAGCTTTTGCTTTGCATGTTTCATATTGGGTGCTGCCTTTTTCTTTCTCTCACTATCTTGTTTGTCACCTTATCTGTCCAGCTGACCAGCTGTGGTTGAATATCTTGTGAAGATATTAGGGGGTAGAAATTAGGTCGCGCCCCATTTGGGGCGCAAATATCGTCCGGGCGCAAATATTAGCGCCTGGCGCTAATTATCGGCACTGACAGGAAACTTCACTTTTACCGCCCCGGGAGGTGAGTGGAGCGCTAAATTAGGCGCTGCACACCTCTCTTAAGGCGCAAAGGAAAAGGAGTGAGGCGCTAACTCAGCGCACGAGCGCAGCGCAGCTGCTGCCAGTTAGCGAGGGAACACAGACACAATGGCGCCGGACACTTCTTAAAGCGGGGGGGGGGCCACTTGCTCCCCAGCCACACCCTGCTCATTGCAGCCTTGAATCTCAGCCTGGAGAGACCTGTAATCCATTTTGCTGCCAAGCATGGAGAGGGTGAGAGAACGCGCTCATCGCTTCACCGAGCGGGCCTTGGATGCTCTGGTTGACGCAGTGGAGCGCAGACGATGCATGCTGTTCCCGGAGAGTGGCAGGAGGCCTTTGCCACGCGAGTTCAGAAGAGTGTGGAGGGAGGTGGCTCAGAGCGTCTCCTCCAGGAGCATGGTGCCCAGGACCCATGTTCAATGCCGCAAAAAGTTCAACGACCTCACTCGGGTCGTCAGGGTGAGTGGCTTTTTCTCAATACCTCTCCATCCCTCCATCTCAACCTCACTCTATGGCCAGAGGGTCTTAAAACCCCAATGCACAACACTCATCCAACACCTATGGCCCTTTCATCAAACACACACACACATTCCACACTTTGCATACAGTAAGGGCTATTCACCTATGGGAGGCACATCAGGCAACACCATGGCTGTATATTTACTCAGATGCTGTCCTTTTTCTTGCAGGCTAAGCTGGCTCATAATCGGAGACAGCAGCAACGGACGGGTGGAGGGCGGCTTCAGCTGCAACCCCTCAGCGATCTGGAGGAGCGCGTCCACAGGATTGTGGCAAGCCGGGTGATCGGTCCCGTCGCCACTGGAGACGCCGACCCCGTTGTGGACAGCAATGGTAAGGTCATCACCTTTTTGTCCTCTGTCCTTCCACTTGTCCCTCACAATACCAGCCTTTGACACTTTCAATCCAACTTGCTAACTCGCTGCACTTATTCCTCCCTTACTGCCACCCTGTCCTCACGCTAAAGCCACTCTTGTACCTCCCTGCTTTCAGATGGTGATTCACCAGCTGAGGAGACGGGCCCTGAAGCTGCCACTGGGAGTGATGCTGCAGCTGAGGAGGAAGAGGAAGCCGGAGCATCAGTGCCACCCTCTCCCGAGGAAGCCCATGCCCACACTGGGAACACGCCTTCCCCGGAGGGGAGCAGGGGGGAAGGGGCTGATGATGGTGAAGCTCCAGGACCCAGCGGGCTGCAGCAACGCCATGGGGGGGAGAGGGAAGAACGGGAGCCTTCTCCCCAGAGGGAGAGTATGCCAGACACTCCTACTGCAATGGACGCAGAGGAGGAGCGGCTGATTGCAGAAATGAACAGCCAGGCGGTGGGCATGCACACTGAGCTCATGGGTGCAGTGGGAAGGGTGCCCGAATGCATTGAGTCACTGGCAAGGAGTGTGGAGCACTTCGCTGTAGCACAGGCGGATGCCACACTAACGCTTAGTGCTGCAGTTCAGTCACTGGCTGCCAGGAACCCATCTGAGACTGCTCTCATGCAGACTCAGATTGAGGCCACGCGAGCACTGACTGCTGCCATCCTCGATGGTTCGTGCACATGTCCCCGGGGCTGTCACCGCGCCGCAGCAGGCCAGCAGTCTGTTCTCCGGCAAATTGCTCCGGATGCTGAAGTGCTGCCCCGTGGGAGTGCCAGTGTGTCGGGCGAGCAGGGAGTTGCTGTCCTCTCTCACGATGACAGCATTCCTGCTGCCAACACTGTCACTTCTCCACTGCACTTGCCACCGCCTGTAGGACAGACTGCTGCCGCCCATGCAGAGTTGGTGCAGTCTGCAGCCGGGCCCTCCAGGCCCAGAAGTGGTCGAGGCCGTCCTTCAGGGGCATCTGCAGTGTCAGGGTCTGACGAGCAGCAGCCTTCCACCAGCCTTGCTGCAGCCACTGAGGTCCCATTACGGAGGAGCAGTAGGGTTAGAAGGGGGGAAGTGCGCAAGGGAAGGAGATCACCCTCGAAGGGCAAAAAGTAGGAGGTGTGCCAAAATGCTGGTCATTTTTTTATTAAAGGCCGAGGTTCATGGTCCAACTTTTGTTTAGTGTTTTGGACATTATCTCCAGGTTGTGAGAACCAGTTATGTTATTGACTGTTTTTTTGTGTTTATTTCTATGAGTTTGTCATGAGGAATTGACACACACAGAGTTTGTAAAATAAATAAGTTTCTGTATTCAAAATATACATGGCTGGTGGCTGGAATTATTGGTGCCTTGGCCGGCTTAGGGGTTGCGTGCTGGGTTGATTAGTGTTTGTAGCAATGGCAGGGGCCCTAGAAGCGGCTTGCTATTAGTCGTTGACGGACGGCCCTTGCAGTTTGACCATTGTGGGCCGCCCTCCCGCCTTGGTGCTGCTGATGATCATCGTCCTCGTCCTGTTCCTCCTCTTCCTCCTCCTCCTCTGGTGGTGCTACAAGGCCTGGTGGCATTGGCTGGGTCCTGAGGATTGCCATGTTGTGCAACATGCAGCACACGACTACGAAGTTCGAAACTTGCTCAGGCGAGTACTGCAGGGCTCCTCCGGAATGGTCCAGACAGCGGAACCGTTGTTTCAGCACGCCGATTGTGCGCTCAATAATGTTCCTGGTTGCTTGATGGCTTTCATTGTACCGCAGCTCAGCAGGGGTGTTTGGCGTACGGAGCGGTGTCATCAGCCAGGTGCTCAATGCGTACCCCTTGTCCCCCAGAAGCCAACCAACTGGCTGATGCGGTGCCTCGAAAAGTTCTGCCACAGTAGTCTGGCGCAGGATGAAAGCATCGTGGCAGCTGCCCGGATAGTGGGCATTGACAGCGAGTATCACCTGTCTGTGGTCACAGACCAACTGCACATTCAAGGAATGGAACCCCTTTCTGTTCCTGAATTCCTCTGCATTCTCTCGCGGAGCACGCAAAGCCACATGCGTGCAGTCAATGGCGCCCTGCACCATGGGGAAGCCCGCTACCCTCACAAAGCCCATAGCACAGTCACGCTGCTTGTCTGGGGTCATAGGGAAAGAGATGAAGTCTCGTCTCCTTCTGAAGAGGGCATTGGTGACCTGCCGGATGCAGCGATGCACCGCAAACTGGGAGATATTGGCGAGGTCCCCAACAGCAGCTTGGAATGAGCCAGTGGCGTAGAAGTTCAAAGCCACTGTGACCTTCACTGCCACCGACAGAGACGTCCTGGACCTCAGCTGAGGCTGCAGATCTGGCTGCAGCAGGTGGCAGAGCTCAGTGACCACCTCCTTGCTGAATCGCAGCCTTCGCAAACACAGCTCCTCGGACATATGGATGTAGGAGAGCTGTTCACGATATACCCTGGGAGGGTAAGCTCTCCTGTACATGCGCCTGATGGCCCTCCTCCGTCTGGCCATCATTGCCACTCTCTGTCTGCGTCTCACTATCCTCCGATTCAGCTGGAGCAGGACGACGCCCCCAATCATTGCAGCCCCCATATTCTCTTTGCCAGAAAAGTAATGAGGTACAGCAACTAAAGTAGCAACAAAGTTAGGATGAACTAGGCAAAACTACCTCACAAAGCGTTGAGTCAATGTAGAAGTCTCTCTCTCTCTCTCTCTCTCCGAATCTCTCTCTCTCTCTCTCAGAACGAGTGGTGCATAAATGTCGACCACAGAAAAAGACAGGAAGAGGCCCCCTTTAAATAGCGCCCCCCCCAGCCCCACACCGATTGATAACGTTCCAGTCTTCCGGTCGTTGGAAGCGCCAGGCGGTAAGGCAGGGGGCGCCACTCAATTTCCGCTCCGGGGCGCCCCAAGGGCGTTGCACCATGGAATGACGTCACAATCTGCGCGCGCAGGTGGTCGCAGCGGTAAGTTTTAGCGCCGCCGCACAATCTCAAGTTAAGTTCTCGAGCGGCGCAAACAGCGCTGCGCCCGGGCGTTAGCGGCTTAACGCCCCATTAGCGCCCTCTTAAGGCGCTAACGGGAGGTGCAACCAAGTGAATTTTTACCCCTAGATGTTCATTTTTTTCTTTATAGCCTTTGCTTTTGGCCAGCTTCTAGAGCAGATTACTGCTGTATAGTCTGACCTTTATTTGGAGGGACAGTTGAGTATTTCTCCATCGGTTACTCAGTTTGTTAAACACCTTGGCTGCTTTGCCAACAGTAACTACTAACCTCTGTCCAATATTTGCATTGCACTTCCAACATAGGTGAAGTGAACTATATTTTGTAGTGTTTCTTCTCTGAGCTTTATGTTAACATTAACTGGTATTATCTTGTTTTGTTGTGGAAGATCTTTAGTCTGACTTCTTGCCCAATTTTGTTGACAATGTTTACTTTTCTTTGCATTTCTTCTTCCATTTCTATCAATAGTGCTATATCAGCCGTGAAGTCAAGTGTTCTCTGTCTCCTCCATCTGAGCCCACAGTTCTCCCCCTACTGCCTTGTGTGCATTCAGATGTACTGGCATTCCAAATAACAAGAGTAGCATGAACATCCTTGCCATACATCAGTTTTTATTTTAAACCATTCCATTGTTCTATCCTCCACTTTAACACAATTCCATCATGGAGTTCCTTAATGATGTTTGTGTACTTGTGAGGAAATCTGTAACAGTATAAAATTTGTCAGTGTAACTCTATCTTGGCTATCAAAGGCCTTTTCAAAATCATTGAATTTAATGTTGAAGCTGTCATCTTGTTTATTCATAACTTTCTCAATGATATTATGTAGTACAAAGGTCCGATTGTTGCACAATCTTCCATTTCTAAATCCTGCCTGTTCTTCAGATGTTCTCTTGTCTACAGCTTTACTAATCCTATTCATGTTAAATACGTTTCCTGGGATTGACAGTAACTATTTTGTCAGCTCCCAGTGCCTTTCCAGTCTTTAGCTTGTTTATAGCTTCCTCAGCCTCTTCAAGTCCAAATGACTCTATTTTTGCCTTAAGTTTTGTCATTGTTTTTGTCATTTGGGGTATTTAGCTTTTCTTGTGGTTTTGGTCTGTTCAAAACTTCTTGAAAGCATTTGTTCCATTGCTTGATCTTGTGATCATCTGCAGTCAAAGTCAAATCAGTCTTTTACAGTGAGAGACCAGAGTCTTTCTGCATCTAATGCAAGTTTGTTATTTCGTATGCAGCGTTGGAGCTTCCTGACTGCTGCTACTTTGCCTTTACTACCTATCCAATTTCTCTTGTCAATTCTCAATACTTCCTTTGACTTTTTAACCTAGATTTCTATTTCTATTTTCCATTTTTGTTTTTCTTTCTGGATGTTGGCATCTCTCAGCTTCCATCTTTGGTCTCTTCCTTTGTCTTACCAGCTTCTATGTTCTGTCAGTGATCCAATTTCATGTTGTTCTTTTCTGTAACCAATACTTTCCTCTGTTACCTTATGACAAGGCTTCACTAGATCTCCAATCCTCTCAAGTTCAGCAGGTACTTGAAAATGGTTCTGTATTTCCATTACAAAACTTCTGCTCAATTTTTTTTAGTCTTTTGCTAGCAAATTGTTTTTTGCCCTCTTGTTTCTATTTGCATGCACTGAGTTCCATTTTATTAGCTAGTGGCCGCTTCCTATGTCTCCACCTCCATCTAACATTGCTCACTGTTCTTATCTGTCTCTTAATTACTGCACTGTGATCAATTTTATTCTTGATGATGTCACCTGGGAATTTCCATGTCACTTTATTCTTTGCATTCACATCACCATCACCAATATTACATAATATTTTAGAAGATTATTTAAGATGTCTTGAGATTTATTTTCCTTCTTCTCTACTGACTTCTGTAGATGCCTATGATATCCTTTTGTCATTTTTGCATGGTGAGTCTTGCATCTTTAGGTGAGAAATGTCTCACTGATTGGGTTTCATTCTGTATTTATTTGTATGCAGTCGATGACAGAAGGAGGACAATATTTTATCTAAGAATGTGATAATATCTGCAGCTGTATTGTTCCTTCAATTTTAATCTTATTTGCAATACTCTAATATGTTACACTTACGCCAAGGATGCTAATTCTAGACTTTTTCATTTCTTTCACCAATGGATTCAATGTTGATAGTTCATAAAGATTGTGCAAGCAGTTTCTGAGATTTTCTTTACTACAGCGATATCTCTCAAACTGATGGCTTCTATGTAGCTTTCACCACCAGCTGTTATACTATGTTCAAGATGTCATTTTGATCACAGCAGAAGTGTGTTTTTGTGAGAGACCTGTGTTGAATTAGATTTCATTATGATGTGGAATTAGCTCTACTGCTGAAGAGACTACCATCTATTAGCATGCTGGTCTGCTACCTCTCTCTTTGGAGGGACCAACCCTACCACCTTGGGCTTCTGTAAAAGACCCTTCCTTTAGCCCTTACTACAAAGACTTATCCTATGGGCACAGGAGTATTCAGTTAATTGAAGATGTTGAACACAGCCTCATTAGTGAAAGCAAGGTCTACCACTTGCAGATGAGGTTGGCTTGAGAAGGCATCTCTAAGGCTTATTTCATCTTTTAAACTGGACCCAACACCACCCCAGTAAACACTTTCCACTATGAATCCCGGCCATTGGCCCTTACCCACCATGAATCCTGACCATTGATCCTTACCCATCATGAATCTTGGCCAGTGCCCCTTACCCACATGGATCTTGATTGTTGATTATTACCACTATGAATTTTGACTATTAGCCTTTACTCAATATCAATTCCGACCATTGTTTGATTATCCCTGGGCATAAGGGAGTATTTATAAGATTAAATGACTATAGTAGAGTAATAAACAGCCTCTGGAAGAGGAACTTGATGGACCAAACAGCATTTCTTATTCCATGCTTGCTCCTGTTCTTGGCAGTTTTAATTGAAAAGAAATTTAAATAAACACAGTGAAAGAATTGCCAAAAATAAGGTGAAAGAGAAATGACTGAAGTTGAGAGTCTCATCTTTTTATCCTTATGGACAAAGGGATTTAGAGAGAAGTTAGATGAAAGGTGAACCCAAACATCTTATCAGGAGATGTACTTAAGAAATAAGTTGGCAGAGGCTCTAACGGATGATGGAAGGATATATTGTACGGTGCTGGTGTTTGACTACTTTACAGCTGGACCTAATAGATATAATATATTTAGATGGAGTTGCGTACAGGTGTGGTAGCTCTAGTGTAATTTCTCTTCTATGTGTGGGCTGTTCAGATATATTTACACATATATATGGTTGAAGTCACAAAAAAATGTATTGTTCTATCTTAATGTGTCAGCTTGGCTCAGTTGGCAGAACTGGGTCAGAAACTGTGGGTTTGACCTCATGATCTGACACTCTGGTGAGGTGCTGCATTTTAACAACGACTCAGGGTGAGGCCCAGAGAAACCTTGCCAGATGCAGGGGAATGGGTAGAAAAGGCCAAGGTAAGTTACATTTTTTATTCTTTGGGAGGATTCTTTGGGGGTTAGGAGAAGCAGGAATGCTCCTTAGAGCTAATCAATAGATTCATCTTAAGACTTATCTTTCTTTCATTGCCTCCTTTCCTGAAGTGCAGTTCCATGGGAACCCATTGATACCTCACCCAAATGGGAATTTGTCATGTGAATGTTTGCTGGATATTCAAATGTGGGGCCATCACAGTAGAATCCAATCCTATGTGGCAAAACTGTGGCAGACGGAGTTCAATGCGGGGAAATACTCTGATCTATCTTTCTTAGGTCCATATTTTTTAAATGGCAAGAAGCTAGGAACTGTGGATGAGCAGAGAGATTTAGGGGTCCAAGTACAGAAATCACTAAAAGCTACTGGACAGGAACAAAAAACAATTTAAAAGGCTAATGGAATGTTGGCCTTTATCTGAAGGGGGCTGGAATACAAAGGGGTGGCAGTTATGTTACAGTTGTATAAAACTCTGGTTAGACCCCATTTAGAGTAATGTGTTCAGTTCTGGGCACCTCACCTCAGGAAGGATACATTGACCTTGGACGGGGTGCAGTGCAGATTCACCAGAATGATACCGGGGCTAAAAGGGTTACATTATAAAGACAGGTTGCATAGACTACAATCATATTCCCTTGAGTATAGAAGATTAAGGGGTGATCTAATTGAGGTGTTTAAGATGATTAAAGGAGTTAATAGGGTAGATAGAGAGAAACTCTTTCCTCTGATGGGGGAATCAAGAATGAGGGACATAATCTTAAAATTAGAGCTAGGCCATTTAGGAGTGATGTCAGGAAGCACTTCTTCACACACAGGGTAGTGGAAATCTGGAACTCTCTCCCCCAAAAAGCTGTTGAGGCTGGGGGGGGGGGGGGGGGGGGTCAATTGAAAATTTCAAAACTGAGATTGCTAGATTTTTGTTAGGCAAGGATATTAAGGGTTACGGAGCCAAGGCGAGTAGATGGAGATACAGATCAGCCATGATCTAATTGAATGGCGGAACAAGCTCGAGGGACTGAATGGCCTACTCCCGTTCCTATCCTCAATTCATACTCACACATACGCCATCAAATAAGTTGTGATCGAGGACTATTCATCATGTGTCCAGCAGACAGTGAAAGCCAATTTGTGTTTTGACCACGGATGTGTAGGCGGGTATTATATCCAAGCCTAATCCTGGCCTCACAAAATATCCATACATACACCCTTTCCAGCACGGAGGTCACTGGATAGTAAACAGAAGTGGGAATCCGAGCTTATTTTTCCAGTCCCTAGCCCAGGGACAATGATAGGACTTGAACCATCACTGCAGCAGATACGACAAATTGTCCTCTCAAGAAATGATCAAAATAGATTTACAGAGTGTAAGCCAACAGCAATCATTTTTACATACAAGTCAATACCATACAGATAAAGTGCCAAATTCATTGATGTAGTTTCAGCGACAGCCTTAGACAATTAAAGAGCAGTAAAAAACATGAATAGATAAGAACAATGAACTTTTCCTGCAGTCTGATTGACAATCACTGTTGAAGTGGATGTGTTGGAGGTTGTAAACTAACAAGTTGGGGCTCTTCTGAAGGCACAGTGGATAAGGGCACTGTGATGTGATAGACTCGTGTAGACCAAGAAGGATCTAGGTTCATTGGGGGTAATTTTAACCCGCAAGAATGGCTGGGTTAGAGGGTGGGAGGGAAGTCAAAATTTTTTTATTTTCAAACCTGATCCCAAACCGCCCACTTCTGGTTTTAGGGGAGGCGGGTCGGGGGACAGGCAACCAATCCTCTATCAGGAGGCGAGTCGGTCACTGAAATCTTTTAAGGAGCCTGCGTGCCTCCATTTTAATAGTTTTTTTTATTTTTAACTAATGTCTACCGGGTTTCCCAGGGCTCAGGAATTCTGGCAGGTAAAAGGAAGTGAGAAGGGCTGGATCCGTAAGGTAAGTGCATTTACAGCTCTGCTTGTGGGACAGGAGAAGCTAGAGTGTTTCCCCCAGCACAACAAGCTTACCCCACCCCCCACAATATCCGAACCCCACCCCCCAGTCTCCGAACCCCATCCCTCATGATCTCCGACCCCCATGCCCTGCAATCTCTGACTCCCCCCCAGCGATCTCTGACCCCCACCCTAGATCGCAGAGGGGAGAGGGGCCCCAGGAGCCTACATTATTCTTGTGGAGCCCATTCCTGCTCCTCATCGCCCCACAAATATAATTACTTACTTACATTTTTGGGGCCTCTTCTTTTCATCGACCGGTTCGACTGGGCGAAACCTGCACAGCGCACGATCCACCCAGGTTTCCCTCTAAATTGCATCAGGGTCCTATGTACGTTGTAGGACCCCGATTTGCATACAGTAATGAGATTCCCGCCTGAGTAAAGAGGGTCAAAGTGCAGAAAAATATTAAACAGGCAAAGTTGAAGGCACTTTATCTAAATGCACGTAGCATTCGTAACAAGGTGGAAGAATTAATGGCACTATTAGAAGTAAATGGGTATGATGTAATTGCCATTACAGAGACATGGTTGCAGGGTAACCAAAGCTGGGAACTGAATGTTCCAGGGTACTCAACAGTTAGGAAGGACAGACAAAAAGGAAAAGGAGGTGGCGTAGCGCTGTTAATAAGGGATGAGATCGGTACGGTAGAGATAAAAGATCTTGGCTTGGCAGATCGTGATGTAGAACTGGAATCAGTTTGGGTGGAGCTAAGAAACAGCAAAGGGCAGAAAACATTGGTGGGAGTTGTGTATAGGCCACCAAACAGTAATGGTAATGTAGGGCACAGTATCAATCAAGAGATTGGAAGTGCATGCAACAAGGGCAATACGGTAATCATGGGGAACTTTAATCTACATATTGACTGGGCAAATCAAATTACCACTAATGGTGTGGAGGATGAATTCTTGGAATGCATGCGAGATGGTTTCTTGGAACAGTATGTGGAGGAACCAGCCAGGGAACAGGCTATTCTGGATCTGGTACTGTGTAATGAGAAAGGGCTAATCAATAATCTTGTGGTAAAGGGGCCTTTAGGGACAAGTGACCATAATATGATTGAATTTTACATTAAGTTTGAGAGTGATGTAGTCCAATCTGAAACTAAGGTCTTCAATCTAAACAGAGGAAACTACAAGGGTATGAGGGACAAGTTGGCCATGGTAGATTGGGAGACTACACTAAAAGGTATGAAGGTGGACATACAATGGCTAACATTCAAGGAAATAATGCATAATTTGCAACAAACATATGGGGGGAGAAATTCAGTATCGCCCCATTTGGGGCGCAATTATCGGCCGGGCGCAAAGATTAGCGCCTGGCGCTAATTATCGCCACCGACTGCAAACTTGACTTTTATCGCCCCTGGAGGTGATTGGAGTGCTAAATCAGGCGCTTCACATCTGTCTTAAGGCGCAAAGGCCGAGGAGCGAGGCGCTACCTCAGAGCCCTGGCGAAGCTCATGTGATGTTAGTCAGCAATGGAACACACAGACAATGGCGCGGGCCAGTTCTTAAAGGGGAGGGTTGATCTTGCTTTCCATCCACATCCTGCTCATTGCAGCCTTGAATCTCGGCCTGGAAAGAGCTGTACATCAAATCTGCTGGAAAGAACAATGGAGAGTACCAGGGAAAGAGCTCAGAGTGCAGCCCCCACAGTCTCTTCTAAATCGATACAAGGAAGGGCAAATCAAAATGAACCTGCAAAGTGCTGCTCAGTACCCAAAACTCCCTCACACAGCGTTGAATCTCTCCAGAAGTCTCTCTCTCTCTCTCTCTCTCTCTCTCAGAAAGCATGGTTCAAAAATGTCACCAACAATAAAAGGCAGGAAGCGGTCGCCTTTAAATAGCGCTCCCCCAGTCCCTTCCTGACTGCAAAATGCTCCCCTCAACCTGTCGTTGCTAGCGGCAGGCGGTAAGGCAGGGGGCGCCACTCAATATCCGCTCCGGGGCGATACCGGGGCGTTGCGCACTCGACTGACGTCACGATCTGCCAGCGCAGATGATCGTGGCGGTAGTGTTTAGCGCTGCCGCAAAATGTCTATTTAATTTCACGAGCGGCGCAAACATGGCCGCGCCCAGACGCTAGATGATTTGCGCCCCATTAGCGCCCTCTTAAGGCGCTAACGGGAGGCGCAACCAACTGAATTTTTCCCCCATATTCTTCTAGGGCATAAAAACCCAAAAGGAAAAGTGATCCAACCATGGCTAACAAAAGAAATTAAAGCTAATATTAAGTCAAAGGAGGAAGCTTATAAAGGATTGGGATCTTTTTAGAAATCAGCAAAGGGGGACCAAGAAATTGATAAAGAAAGGGAAAATGGAATATGAGCACAAACTAGCGAAAAATATAAAAATGGATTATAAAAGCTTTTATAGGTATGTGAAAAGGAAAAGACTGGCGAAGGTAAATGTAGGTCCTTTACAGTCAGAGAATTTATAATGGGGAATGAGGAAATGGCAGAGAAATTAAATAAATACTTTGTTTCTGTCTTCACGGAGGAAGACACAAAAAACCTTCCAGAAATACGAGAGAACCAAGGGTGTGACGAGAATGAGGAACTTAAAGAAATTATTATTAGTAAAAAAACAGTACGAGCAAAATTAATGGGACTAAAAGTCGACAAATCCCAAGGACCGGATGACCTACATCCTAGGGTTTTGAAAGAGGTGGCCATTGGGATAGTGGACGCATTGGTTGTCATCTTCCAAAATTCTATAGATTCTGGAACGCTTCCTGCAGATTGGAGGATAGCAAATGTAACCCCGCTATTTAAGAAAGGAGGGAGAGAGAAAACGGGGAACTACAGACCTGTTAGCCTCACATCAGTAGTTGGGAAAATGCTGGAATCTATTATAAAGGATGCAATAACTGGGCACTTAGAAACTAATAGTAAGATTGGGCAGAGTCAACATGGATTTATGAAAGGGAAATCCTGTTTGACAAACCTATTGGAGTTCTTTGAGGATGTGACTAGTGGAGTAGACAAAGGGGAACCGGTAGATGTGGTGTATCTGGATTTTCAGAAGGCCTTCAATAAGGTCCCACACAAGAGGTTGGTGAACAAAATTAGGGCACATGGAATGGGGGTAATATATTAGCATGGATTGAGAATTGGTTAACAGACAGAAAACAAAGAGTAGGAATAAACGAGTCTTTTTCAGGATGGCAGGCTGTGACTAGTGGGGTACCGCAAGAATCGGTGCTTGGGCCCCAGCTATTCACAATCAATATCAATGATTTGGATGAGGGGACTAAATGTAACATTTCTAAATTTGCTGATGATACAAAGCTAGGTGGGAGTGTCAGTTGCGAAGAAGATGTGAAGAGGCTTCAAGGGGATCTCGACAGGCTCAGTGAGTGGGCAAGAACATGGCAGATGGAATATAATGTGGATAAATGTGAAGTTATCCACTTTGGTCGAAAAAACAGAAAGGCAGAGTACTTCCTAAATGGTGAAAGATTGGGGAATGCAGATGCTCAAAGGGACCTGGGTGTCCTTGTACATGAGTCACTGAAAGTGAATGTGCAGGTGCAGCAAGCCATTAGGAAGGCAAATGGTATGCTGGCCTTCATTACAAGAGGATTTGAGTACAGGAGTAAAGAAGTCTTACTCCAATTATATAGGGCCTTGGTGAGACCACACCTGGAGTACTGTGTACAATTTTGGTCTCCTTATCTAAGGAAGGATATACTTGCCACAGAGGGAGTGCAACGAAGGTTCACAAGATTGATTCCTGGGATGGCAGGACTGTCGTATGAGAAGAGATTGAGTAAACTAGGCCTGTATTCTCTTGAATTCAGAAGAATGAGAGGGGATCACATTGAAGCATACAAAATTATTACAGGGCTTGATAGGATGGATGCTGGGAGAATGTTGCCCTTAGCTGGGGAGTCTAGAACCAGGGGCCACAGCCTCAGGATAAAGGGTAGGCCATTCAGGACTGAGATCAGAAGACATTTCTTCACACAGAGGGTGGTGAATCTTTGGATTTCTCTACCCCAGAGGGCTGTGGAGACTCAGTCATTGGGTATATTCAAAACAGAAGTCGATAGATTTCTGACTAGTAAAGGCATCACGGGATATGGCGATAGGGCCGGTGAATGGAGTTGAGGCAGAAGATCAGCCATGATCTCATTGAATGGTGGAGCAGGCTCGAAGGGCCGAATGGCCTACTCCTGCTCCTATTTCTTATGTTCTTATGTTCTTATGAGTCAGGCAGGCGCCAGGGCTGCCCAGCAGAAGGCCCCAGGAAATATGGCAGCGGAGCGGTAACAGGACGGTAAGTGGTGCACAGCGATTTTAACTATGCTACATTCCCGTTTCCGCCGAGTTAAAATCTGCCCTTCACTGTCTGGCTCATACATGATAAAAAGCCACTTGAATGAGTTACCACAGGGCTGCCAGTTCTAGTGGAACCATATCTCAGCAAGAGTTGGGAGAGGTGGGGTTAGGGAAGGGCCAATGGGGATGGACATTTATTAGGAAAGAGCGGTATAAGCTTGCGAGTGTCACGGTGTAAAATGGATTATTGGTTATGCCAGCAGCACAATGTAAAACTGCCTGGGGAATGGAGGATTAATTTTTATTTAAGCCATCCACTCTCAATAGATTTCTCATTTAATTAAACTTTTTGTTGTTTAGAGCATAAAAAATAGAATTTAAAATTAATTTGTACTATTATTTGCTGATTTCAGTCTGTGTCACATGATGTCATCATGTATAGTGTAGAGTAAATTCACCCGTCTAGCTCTCTCAACAGGGAGCTACACCCAAAGGGAGCACAGGTCTGAGAATTAATACTGTAGTCCTATCTCCTATCAACACTCCCTTCGAGTGTGGCCCCCCACTGACAGTACTGGAATGCTGAATTTACCCTGATCATTCTTCAGTTTCTCACTGAATCTGCCAGCCAGAATTTACATAAACAATGCAAAACTATCCCCCCCCCCACCGGCCCTCTGTTTTCACATCTCCTCTGGTGAAGGTAGTTCCATGTGAGCTGGCCACAGCTGCTATCTCATCTACATGTTCTGACGAAGGGTTTCGACCTGAAATGTTAACTCTGTTTCTCTCTCCACGGATGTTGCCTGGCCTGCTGAGTTTTTCCAGCTTTTTCTGTTGTTATCTCATCTACATGACCATTCTTCACACATGAGCCTAAACATTAATTGCTGGTAGGCTGCTCGAGGTTTGGGTGTACCCCAGCCAAGCCCAATTATCCTCTCCCACCATCTACACATACACACTTTCTAGTAGAGGTCACTGGATAGGGAGCAGTAACAGTAATAGGAACTCTGGTTGCTTTTAACTCTTCCTAGACCAGGAATGCTGTATTAATTGCTCCTACTGATACCAGGCTAACTGGCAAAGACCAGGAATTGAACTTGTAATCATCCTGGTCTGTATAGCTCATCAACTGAGACACTAGGCGGGGGAGGGCCCCTTTTAAAATAATTTAAAATTTAGAGTTTTGTACAAATTAATTTCAGATTGGGGGCCAGTGGTTGATGGAATGTAAACCTCTCATGTCATGGCTTTCATAACTTACTCCCACTGTTTCCATATAGTGGTTTAATTTCCATAAATCACTGCTCCTTGATATGAATCCTGCAACTTCTAAATATGAACGAATATTGTAAAATCTAAAATCTCACTTTAATAATCATCACTGATATTTGAATATACAATGTATCAGAGCCTCAAAAATGTTCACAAAGTAAGTGCCATGACACTTTCACCTCATAAACACTCAATTCCACAGTAATGGTTTCCAAAATTAAGAGCATTAAAATTCCTTGAAACGTCCAATTTATTATTTTTTCACCTTTTCACCCGAGCAACTGTTCTTTCATTTTATGAATGGATCTATGGTCGAGTTTGCTTTTTAAGTGACACAGCCAACCAGATAATCAATAAACTGCATCATGTAAACTGACCAGGAAAATAAATTTTTGTCAAAAGCAGGTTGAAAATGCCTGCCTCTGAAATTAATTTTCTTCACAACAGTGCGGTTTTCTTTTGTATATACAAACTAATCAAAGAAAATCAATAATAATTTCTGTGTGTAAATATATTCTCTTCAGAATGAACACGGAGAGATTTAATGATTTTTTTTTTTGGTTCTGTCCCCAGTGCAGTCATTAATTTTCAACTCCTATCATGGGTTCTTTTTAAACAATAGTTGTTCTGATTTTTGTTTTGTTTTTCAGAATTCTTAATCTTTGTTTAAGTAACTGTCAACTCACTGCATTTTCTGCCTCTTCTGCAGGTTGCATTGGCAGTCCTCCAGTACTTCACCTAAGTGGCCATTCTCCAATAGTGAGTCTAGATAATGAGCATTGAGAGGCGATTTGACCATGGGGAGTAGCATGGCTGAGCCTGATCAAGCTCTCATCTGACACTGGGCCACATGCTCTTCCCTGAAGGGTTCAGTAAATGGCAATCAGAAGCAGGAACCCTTCCCTTCTCGAGCCCAGGCGCATCAAGGCCAGTTGAAGCACCAGTACTGCTGCCCAAGTTGAAATCAAGTAATTCAGCACAGACCAATTATTGAACCGGAGACCTTCCTGGTTGTATAGTTCAGATTCACACTAGGTGATACACTTAACAACAGAGCCATTGAGGGAGCTGCTGCTATGATTTTTTTAATCGAATGCTTTAAAGAATTTTAACCAAAAACAAATCATCGTATTTCAGAATCATTTTTTTTTCTGGGTAGTGTTTCATTGACTGAAAATGAGTTCAAGACTCATGGGATTGTCATTACTTTGTGAAATGTTCATTATAAGAACATAAGAATTGTTAGGAACAGGAAAAATCTGAAACAAAGCTATCCCTTTTACATAAAGCAACCCCGCTTTTTACCATATGTCTCTCTCCTCTTTGAGTTAAAAACATTTGCTTGACTTCTCATCTTGCCGCTAACATTCTAATTTGTGACGCAGACCCTGGTATTGAATCTTTCACCACAGATGACAGTTTGGTTGGGTCCATTTTGTCAATTCTCTTCATCATCCTGAAAGCTTTAATTAGGACACCTTGATGTTTTCTTCTTTTGCAGAGAAAAGAAACCCAGCTTTCTTAACCTTTCCTCATAATTTCAATTCCCTCATAATTTCAATTCCTGATATCTAATGTTATTTGTTAATGAGTTTTTGCACCCTCTCAAGGACAAGGACAATAGTATCTATTCTATGATTAGCTGTCCAGAACTATGCAGTGTCCCAGATTGGTTCTGAACAATCCCTTATAAAGCAACAATACACTCGCTTTAATCTGTAGTCTGTTATTCTGCGAATGCAACCAATACCTTATTTCCCAATATAATGCAACTCTGCATTATACTGTCAGTTTCACAGATTTATCCACTTTAACATCAAGATCTCTTTCCTGATGAACACACTGGACTACTGGTACATTTAATACATTTTCTCTTGCTCCAATAAAAATTATTTCACACATCCACATTGAATGACACCTGCCATTCCTGTTGGACCAATTACCTAAAAAATCTAAATCCTTCTGAATCTAACTATTATTTGCCCCACCGAATATTTTGGTATCATATGCAAACCTGGAGATTTTGCTTACAATACCAAATCATTAATACATATTAAAAAGTCCAAGGGTCCCAAGACCGATCCTTAGAATACGTTCCTCATAATCTTTTCTTGTAGAAAATTCACTGTAATAATTGCCCTGTTTCCTACTTTTACAGCTTTTTTCTATCTGGCACAGACTTTACCTCCCATTTCATGACTCCATACTTTAGCCATTAACTGTTGATGTGGAACCTTATTAAAAGTTTTCTGAAAATCCGAGTATATAGCAAATGCATTTCCCCTGTATGACATATCAGTAATCTCTTTGTAAAGCAGTTTACTTACACTTACCTCCCTTTCCTGAATTCATTGGGCCATCCTTTAACAAGTAACGCTTTCCCAAGTGCTTACCCACTAGATCTCTACAAAATTGTAACAAAGACTTTCTCTAACAGACATTGAAGATATTGGTCTATAGCTTCCAGGTATGTCTTTTGATCCTTTTATAGATAAAGAAGTTATTTTTAGCCACTTTCTAATGCTCAGGGATGTCTCCTGATTTTAGTAAACTTACAAAAATGTCAAATAAAACGGCACTAATTTCAGATCTTATCTCCTCTGTTGTCTGGTCTAGATATTTTTTATTTTAAGAGCATGTAACCTTGTTCTAAAAATATCACTTTTAATGGTCTCCTTTAAGGGCTGATTTTCCGACTTCACGCTCATAGTTGGGAACCCTCGCTACCAGAATCACCTATCAGATATTTGGGTTCAGGCTGTACTCAATTTTATGACTTCATTTAAATGCTTGGAAAATTATGCATAGCTCAAATATTCCATACGCACTCCGAGTGGGTTAGGTTCCTGCCAAGAGCATGAAGTTGGAAAATTAGCCATTTATTGCTATCCTGAGTGGCACCATCTTCATGAAAAATGTTTGGCAAAACTTTTTTATTCACAAATTCGTGGCACGCTTACATAAAGTAAGAAAAACTTGTATTTATGTAGCCAGTTTCACGACCTCAGGATGTCCCAAAGCGATTTATAGCCAATTAAATACTTTTGAAGTGTAGTCGCTGTTGTAATGTAGGAAATGACATAAACTGTATTAAATTTCATCAACTCATTATTTGCACTTAACCATGAAAATGACCCACTGTTCTTCTGGTTTATTTCAAACTACTATTAAAATAGTTTGCCAAACCCCTTGTTGATAATTTCCAGAGGTGCCAGGCACCTTCTGGTACCCTGTCCAAATGAAGAAAGAAAGTAAGCAATACTTCTAATTATATAGTCCATTATTGTGTAGCCAAAAGGCTCAAAGAGCTTCATACAACAGGTGCAGTGACTGTTGTTATGGTCATTCCTCCCGCATGAACCTAGACTGTATGGGGGAAAAATTCGGTCGCACCCCCTTTGGGGCGTTAACTTCGCCGGGGCGCTAAAAGTAGCACCCCGAAAAAGTTAGCGCCCCAGCGCCGTCAATTGAGTGGTAGCGTCCCAAGCAGGAGGCGGGGCACTACTGTAAGCTCTCCCCCTCCTTCCTGGAGCGCTACCATTCAATATCGCAGTGCTACGCGCAACAGCGTCACGCCAGCACGCCAGCAAGTAACGCAGCGGTATTACAGGCCTCCCTCCCCTGCCGGACCACCGGGGAGTGGGGTGCCGGGAAAACAGCCTGGCACTCAAGGAGTGCCGGGCTGACCGATCGCGGCCGGCACCCCGCATGAAGAAGTAGGAGGGGCAGGTGCTGGCAGGCGGCCCAAAAAAAATGGCCGCCCAGCACCTGCCCTTTAAGTTGCGCCGCCCCAGCCCAAAAACGACACCCTGACCCTGTCGGACATATCGTCTGGTGGTAGGTCAGGGGGTGCGACCGAAGTTTGTGAGCGGGGCGCTGTGCACGGCAATGACATAATCGGCGGAGGCGCAGCGCCATGGTGTGCTACTGGCTACCGCCGCCGCTAACCTCCCGCTAAATTTCGCGGGAGGCGTTAGCGGCACCGCGCCTAGGCACTAGGGGCTTTGTACCCTGTTAGCGCCCCCCTGGGGCTCTAACGGGAGGCGCAAAGCAACCCAATTTTACCCCCTATATATCAACAGGCTATTCACCTTTGAGTAATATAATTGCTGAGCCAGATCTTTACTTCATCCAACATGTGTGCAATGCCAAGTATCCGTCACTGGGTAGTGATTAGGACCAAGAAACCTGACTTAACAAAGTTTTGCAGATGCATGTAATTTTCTAAACACAAGCAAATTTAAGCCATTGCTATGAAACACTGATGCAAAACTCTCCGAAAGGCTAAGTAAACAAATGTACCATTGGTGTGCTACCGAGCTATACAGACCAGGAAGGCTCCAGGTTTGATACCTGAGTTAATTCATGTCAGCAGGGAAAGTTTTAGGATGGCCTCAATGTCTCTGAGTTAGGGAAGGACAAAAAAAATGACCACTATCCATCAATCCCTGCTGGAAGTGTGGATATATGGTGAGGACAATAGTGGAGTCAGTTATACTAGGCAAATAGCCTGCCCCCATTCACTGTCCAGGTTTACATTAATAGTGAGCACTTGAGCCAACTGCTGGGGTTGCTGCAACTTATGGTAACCAGTGTGAATCAGCATCTTCAGGAGAGATGTGGCAAGGGAGAAAATTTGTGGTGAGATTTTTTTTAAATGTTGACGCACACTTCTAACAATGTGATATGTAATTTGAACCTCCAATATAATTTTGGAAAAATACTGGAATAAAAATATCTTAAGTAAGCACTAACTTTGTTAACCTACATTAATGTATCAGCCTAAAAATGTGATGAACTCTGAAGGTGTGTTGTCATTATCTGTAAACTTTGCTGAAGATTTAAAACAAGCACTATAGTTAATAACATTTCTGGATAATCATAATTAATATTTGGGATACAGTACTTGGTGTTTTCAGTTAAAATACAGCCTAGAAATTACTATTGGCAATATTAATGGAAGAAAACTTAATAAATGTGTTTGTCATTACTCTGAGTTCTATTTTAATGCAGACATTACCTGTTTATTTTAAATGGGTAATGCCTCCATTAAAATAGTTGACGATTGTGCATTGTGTATTTATCTGCCACTATCGCCAACAATAATTTCGAGGCTTAAGACTTTTCAGTGTTCCAGTGATCAGAGGCCAAATGCTTTTGGGGTTATTACCTTGTGCTATAGATGAAAGAATATTCAGTCAATTGTCATAACCAGTCTGGCTGGTGATGCTAAATAACCATGTAATCTTTCTCTGTCAGCTCTCAAAGCTGTCTGCCTTTTCACCTCTTGAGGTCTTCATTTGAATGCTTCCACTATTTTAGTTTTGGTATTCCACTTAAGTCTTTCCCACTTGGCACCCATTCCATCACCTTCTGAGAAACCGATCTTCAGGCATATGGCGCTCACACATTGCCATCATAATCTTCCCACCATAATATTTTCTGTTACTGCGTACGGAGCATTCCCTCTAATCTTTCAGCGTTGGGTCACTCTGGCCTCCCAGCTGATATGTAACATCTTCATCCCAAAGCATATTCCTAGAGTATCAGAAAATGCTGGAAATACTCAGCAGGTCAGGCAGCATCTGTAGAGAGAAACAGAGTTAACGGGGGGAATTTTCCCAGCCCTGGGGAGGCAGGTATGGAGGCGGGACTGCCGGGAAAATGGCAGAAACTGGGAGCGGGTACCGAACCCGCTCCAAACCCGCCTCCGTGCCATCTTCCCGGGAGGCGGGTCCCCGAGTCGTGCAGGGACCCGTCTCCTCGAGGTGGGAAGGCTTCTCCCCATTTTACCTCTACAAGTGCAGGCTTCCCGATGGCTGCAAACCTCGCCAGGGTCAGCGAGGCGAGCAGTGGGTCTGTGGGGGTGAGAGGGATCGAAAAGTCCGCTGTGGAGGTGAGTGATGGGTGCAAGTGTGGAGAGGTAAGTATGAGAGGTGAGTGTAAAGTGTTAGAAAAAGTTTACTTACCTTTGCTCCTTCCTGCAGGCTTCAAGCCTTGGGGATCTGGAGATGCCTCATCTCAACGGCAGAGATGACAGAATGGCTGCTGCATTCTCAGATGCAGCAGCCATCTGATTTCTGCTGAGGAAATAGGTTTTGGTGAGCCTTCAGTGCAAGGGCTCACCATAGGACAGAGATTGTCAGTGTTCGACAGCTTCTCAAAGCTGTCAAACGCTGACAATTCATCTGTCCAAAATTTTCGACAGATGAAACGTCATACGCTGACGTCCTCTGTCACCGGCTTTCCCTTAATTGGCCGGCTAAGCCCACAGGGCGGGCTTAACAAGGTCAATCAAGGGAAAATAGCGTGTGTTGGCCAGACGTCGTTGGGGGTGGGACTGAAACCCGACAACCAGCAGTCCCACCCCCAACGTGTCCCCATTGACAAAATCCAGCCCAACATTTCAGGTCGATGACCATTCAATGTTAACTCTGTTTCTCTCTCTACAGATGCTGCCTGACCTGCTGAGTATTTCCAGCATTTTCTGTTTTTATTTCAGATTTCCAGCATTCGCAGTATTTTGATTTTGTTGCGAGAGTATCAGCTGCTTCTTCTGTATCACAGTGGTATATTGTTCCCGTCAATTAGCTGCGTACAACAGTAGCAATTATTCAATGATGTGTGAATGTACTTTAACTTGTAGCAGTCAAAACATTTACACTAGAGAATATAAAGAAACATGGAACAAGAAAAGGAATTAGCCAATTACTTCTGCTGCAGACCATGCACAATTTGTTCCATCATGGATTCTACTCAACCCATTTAATCTCCTAAGGGAAAGTTCTGCAGAATTTGTCCCTGCTTCCTAAAGATAAAGCAAGAAAAGCTCCAGAGTATGTATCTGATCTTACATTATATATTCTATATACTTCCTTCAGTTACCTTCTTTAGTCGGTTCCTCCTGGCCCCACACAGGAATGATTTTGACTCACCTTGGGGGGCGTCTTTGACCTCCCGACAGCTGCTGACCTGCCTTCTCCTGGCGGGAAAGCCACGGCGGTTTCCCCGCTCAGGCCCCAGTTAAAATCCAATCAAGGTCCTCCTTGACGGAATGGGACTCTGATTTGTAAACCTTTATGAGGCTCCTGCCTGCTTCCGACTGGTGCCACAGCCACTGAACGTAAGTCAGCAGTTAAAATGGTGGCCAGCGCGACTCCAGCGGGAACAGGATGGTGAGGCCATTTTAAAGGCCCTCTCCCGCCCGTTCCTGCCAGGCAGGGTGGGTTAAAATCCCCGTTCTGATTTTATTTAATTGGATTTGGGTAAATTTAGATTACTCTGCAGTTCTTTGAAATTGCAGGGTGCCTTCACAGAGCCCAACAGCGTTACAGAGACCGGATTGCAACTTGCAGCTCAAAAATGAAAGAGAAGCCCACAGTTAGTTCTACTGAACCCAGAGGTAGTTCTACTGAACCGGAATCCTATAAAAAGCATAAAAGTAAAAGCACCTTATCTGCACTTACCTTTCTAACCTCCATATCAGTCCTAGCCATATATTCATCCAGATCTTTTTTTAAAGGTGTGAATTGACATAATTAAGTGCTTTGACTATTCATATATCCACTCTTCTGTGGGAAAATTGTGGCACTTAAACTGCACAAAGCCAACAGATACTTTATATTCCAAGAGAGTCAATTGTTATGCAAGAGCACCAAACTAATCATTGCCTTTATCCACTCGTTTTGGGGAAGGGAAATCAAGCAGATGTGTTTATAAATATTTCTCCCTTCCTCTCCTAATGGTGCTGTCTTGTGGTGGGGTACAGTTCCACAGGTATTAGCCAATCTCTGGTAGCTCATCCAAGTGTCTATTCAGTCTGAGCCGAGGTATAGTGAGAATCTCTTCTCTCTCTTAGGCAGTCCCTCGGAACCGAGGATGACTTGCTTCCACATTAAAAATGAGTTCACAGGTGACTGATGAGTCCAATGCGGGACCTACAGTCTCTGTCACAGGTGGGGCAGGCGGTGGTTGAAGGGGCGGGTGGGTGGGGTGCTTGGGTTGACGTGCGCTCCTTCCGCTGTTTGCGCTTGGCTTCTGCTTGCTCCCGGCGAAGAGACTCGAGGTGTTCAGCGCCTTCCCGGATGCTTCTCGTCCACTTTGTGCGGTCTTGGGCCATAGTGAGAATCAACAGGCTAATCAATTGCATGGAGCATTAGACCATGTACAGCAGGCACCTCAAAGCACTGGAGAGGTACCACCAACGCTGCCTCCGCAAGATCCTGCAAATCCATTGGCAGGATAGGCACACCAACGTCAGTGTTCTCGCTCAGGCCAACATCCCCAGCATCGAAGCTTTAACCACGCTCGATCAGCTCCAATGGACGGGTCACTTCGTCTGCATTCCTGATACAAGACTCCCAAAACAAGCGCTCTATTCGGAGCTCTGACACGGCAAGAGAGCCCCAGGTGGGCAGAGGAAATGCTTCAAGGACACCCTCAAAGCCTCCTTGAAAAAGTGCAACATCCCCACCGACACCTGGGAATCCCTGGCCCAAGACCGCACAAAGTGGAGGAGAAGCATCCGGGAAGGCGCTGAACACCTTGAGTCTCTTCGCCGGGAGCAAGCGGAAGCCAAGCTCAAGCAGCGCAAGGAGCGCACGTCAACTCAAGCACCCCACCCACCCGCCCCTTCAACCAGCATCTGCCCCACCTGTGACAGAGACTGTAGGTCCCGCATTGGACTCATCAGTCACCTGAGAACTCATTTTTAGTGTGAAGCAAGTCATCCTCGGTTCCGAGGGACTGCCTAAGAAGAAGAAGCATTAGAGCTGAACTGGAACCAGTCCTCACCCTATGTCTACAATTTCCAGCAGGATAGCGAACAGTAATCAAAACAGCAACAGAGTTCCCTCCCCCCACTCCAAGGGTGATAAGGCCAATTATTTTGCACCTACTGGGGTCTTACCTGTCATCAGCAAGCTCAGCAGAGGCTGGAGCTTTCCTGGTTTGTCGGGACAAGTTCCACTTTGGGCAGTGCTTTAAGTCACTGAACCATTGGAAAGGCTGCTGTAAGACTGTCAATTGTCATTCAGATGTAAACAGGTAAACACTGTATTCATGAAGTCTTTTGGGATTAAAAAAAATAAAACAAAGTTGGTAGTTAAACTAGATTTATGAGTGCCTGATGGAGGTAGTAGTTGAAAGAAATTCAGATACTTCACGTATTTCCAACAAGCATTGTTTTTTGGCGAAAGGGGCTCACTGCTGGGAATCTCAGTGACCTACTGGGCCGGAGCATTTAGTTACTTGAGACAGAAGTGGGAACAAAGCAGTGAACACTAATAAGTAAGACAGAAATGTCTTTTGTATTCCTTTGCTTTGCACAATGTATCTATTGGGGATATAATACAGTAAATGAGTATATATGACACCTGATACTACAGGAAATGTTAGTGTATGGCTGCTTACCCAATGGCTTGGTGTGGAGAGGGACTGCCTGATATGATACTGAGCTATACAGACTAGGAAACTTCCAGATTTAATCCCTGCTCTCTGTTGAGTTAACTAAAATGAGAAGTCGCACAACACCAGGTTATAGTCCAACAGTTTTATTTAAAATTACGAGCTTTCGGAGCGCTGCTCCTTTGTCAGGTACAGGTACAGTGAGGGTACACCAGCATCTCCGCATCTTGAGTTAACTAGAGGACCGGATGACATTTAGCAAATAGTCTTAACATCCGTGAACTAGGGAGGGGAAAAATCAACCATGGTTGCTGTTCCTGATCACAGTATTTCCTGCTGGAAAGTCCATGTGCCCGTGTGTGCATGTGCCCGTGTGTGTGTCCGTGTGTGTGTCCATGTGTGTGTCCATGTGTGTGTCCGTGTGTGTGTCCGTGTGTGTGTCCATGTGTGTGCCCGGGTGTGTGTCCGTGTGTGTGTCCATGTGTGTGCCCGTGTATGTGTCCGTGTGTGTGTCCATGTGTGTCTGTGTGTGTCCGTGTGTGTGTCTGTGTGTGTGTCCATGTGTGTGTCCATGTGTGTCTGTGTGTGTGTGTGTCTGTGTGCATGTATGTGTCTGTGCGCGTGTGTGTGTCCGTGTCTGTGTCTGTGTGTGTCCGTGTGTCTGTGTCCGTGTCTGTGTGTCCGTGTGTGAACGTGTGTGTCTGTGTGTGTGTCCATGTGTGTGTGTCCGTGTGTGTCTGTGTGTGCATGTGTCTGTGTGTGTGTCTGTGTGTGCATCCGTGTGTGTGTCTGTGTGTGCATGTGTCTGTGTGTGTGTGTCCGTATGTGTGTCCGTGTGTGTGTGTGTCTGTGTCCGTGTGTGTCTGTGTGTGTGTGTGTCTGTGTGTGTGTATGTGTCTGTGCGCGTGTGTGTGTCCGTGTCTGTGTCTGTCTGTGTCCATGTCTGTGTGTCTGTGTGTGTGTCCGTGTGTGTCTGTGTGTGTGTCCGTGTGTGTGTCCGTGCATGTCTGTGTGTGTGTGTCCGTATGTATGTCCGTGTGTGTGTGTCTGTGTGTGTGTGTGTGTCCGTGTCTGTCTGTGTGTGTCCGTGTGTCTGTGTCCGTGTCTGTGTGTCTGTGTGCGTGTCTGTGTGTGTCCGTGTGTGTCTGTGTGTCTGTGTCCGTGTCTGTGTGTGTGTCCGTGTCGGTGTGTGTGTGTGTCCGTGTGTGTCCGTGTGTGTCTGTTTGTGTGTCCGTGTGTGCATGTGCCCGTGTGTGCATGTGTGTGTGTGTGTGTCCGTGTGTGTGTCCGCGTGTGTGTGTGTCTCTGTGTGTCTGTGTCTGTGTGTGTGTGTTTCTGTGTGTGTGTGTCTGTGTGTGTGTGTCTGTGTGTGTGTCTGTGTGTGTGTGTCTGTGTGTGTGTGTCTGTGTGTGTGTGTGTCTGTGTGTCCCTGTGTGTGTCTGTGTGTGTCCCTGTGTGTGTGTCCGTGTGTGTCTGTGTGTGTCCGTGTGTGCATGTGCCCATGTGTGCATGTGTGTCCGTGTGTGTCCGTGTGTGTGCCCATGTGTGCATGTGTGTGTGTGTGTCCGTGTGTGTGTCCGTGTGTCCGTCCGTGTGTGTGTCCGTCCGTGTGTGTGTCCGTGTGTGTGTCTGTGTATCTGTGTATGTGTGTCTGTGTGTCTGTGTCTGTGTGTCTGTGTGTCTGTGTGTGTGTGTGTGTCTGTGTGTGTGTGTCTGTGTGTGTGTGTCTGTGTGCGTGTGTGTGTGTGTGTCTGTGTGTGTGTCCGTGTGTGTCCGCGTGTGTGTGTGTCTGTGTGTGTGGGTGTTTCTGTAGGGTGCCAACCAAACGGGCTGCTTTGTCTTGGATAGTGTTGAGCTTCTTGAGTGTTGTTGGAGCTGCACTCATCCAGGCAAGTGGAGAGTATTCCATCACACTCCTTATTTGTGCCTTGTAGATGGTGGAAAGGCTTTGGGGAGTCAGGAGGTGAGACACTCGCCGCAGAATACCTCGCCTCTGACCTGCTCTTATTGCCACAGTATTTATGTGGCTGGTCCAGTTAAGTTTCTGGTTAATGGTGACCCCCAGGATGTTGATAGTGGGGGATTCAGCGATGGTAATGCCATTGAATGTCAAGGGGAGGTGGTTAGACTCTCGTTTGTTGGAGATAGTCATTGCCTGGCACTTGTGTGGCATGAATGTTACCTGCCACTTATCAGCCCAAGCCTGAATGTCGTCCAGGTCTTGCTGCATGCGGGCATGGACTGCTTCATTATCTGTGGAGTTGCGAATGGCGCTGAACACTGTGCAGTCATCAGCGAACATCCCCATTTCTGACCTTATGTTGGAGGGAAGGTCATTGATGAAGCAGCTGAAGATGGTTGGGCCTAGGACACTGCCCTGAGGAACTCCTGCAGCGATGTCCTGGGGCTGTGATGATTGACCTTCAACCACCACAACCATCTTCCTTTGTGCTAGTTATGACTCCAGCCAGTGGAGTGTTTCCCCCCTGATTCCCATTGACTTCAGTTTTACTAGGGCTCCTTGATGCCCCACTCGGTCAAATGCTGCCTTGGTGTCAAGGGCAGTTACTCTCACCTCAGCTCTGGAATTCTGCTCTTTTGTCCATGTTTGGACCAAGGCTGTAATGAGGTCTGGAGCCAAGTGAGCCTGGCGGAACCCAAATGGAGGCCCAACCATCTCCTTAGAGCAGAGAAGGTTGAGATGAGATTTGATAGAGGTGTTCAAAATCATGAGGGGTCTAGACAGAGTAGATAGAGAGAAACTGTTCCCATTGGTGGAAGGGTCAAGAACCAGAGGACACAGATTTAAGGTGATTGGCAGAAGAACCAAAGGCGACATGAGGAAAAACATTTTTACGCAGCGTGTTTGGAGCAAGGCTGTAATGAGGTCGGGAGCCGAGTGGTCCTGGCGGAACCCAAACTGGGCATCAGTGAGCAGGTTATTGGTGAGTAAGTGCCGCTTGATAGCACTGTCGATGACACCTTCCATCACTTTGTCTGTGTGTGTGTGTGTCTCTGTGTGTGCGTGCGTGTGTGTGTGCGTGTGCGTGTGTGTGTGTCCGTTTGTGTGTGTGTCTGTGTGTGTGTGTGTCTGTGTGTGTTTGTGTGTGTATGTGTCTGTGTGTGTGTGTCTGTGTGAGTGTGTGTCTGTGTGTGTGTGTCTGTGTCTGTGTCTGTGTGAGTGTGTGTGTGTGTGTCAGTCTGTGTGTCAGTCTGTGTGTGTGTCTGTGTGTGTGTGTCCGTGTCTGTGTGTG